>PPHD01001707.1:0-13432 GCA_002909625.1 Bambusicola thoracicus | reverse complement strand
TTGGTTTTTGTGTGGTTTTTTTTTTTTTTTCTTGAAGTGTGAGGTTTTCTTAAAATACATTGTCATTAAATTTAAACTCACTTAAAAAACAAACAGAAAAAAACACCTCTCCCCCAGTTTAAAAATAATTATATTTTCTCAGTTTGCTGGAAAGCTGACCCTTTACGTTCAGTATAAACAATAATCTGCGATCAACATCAAATTGCATAATCATTTGACGTGCTACAGAGGTGGGGGTGGGTGAACAAGCAAGTAGAATATTTGTGCCAAAGAGCTGTATTTTGCGTTGACAAACAACATCAGTCTCTTAACCCAAATGAAATTATGGGAGAGCTGAACCTAATAAAGCATGTGATATTTTCATTTTAATCTGTAAAACAAAAATGCAGTGCTTAGGGGAAGCACTCAAGGGAGGTGGAAATTAAATACAGAGGTAAGGGATTTCATAGTCATGAAGAAAAGAACTTTCATGCAGGTTTAGCGGTCAATTGTTAACCCCTAGGCTAATAATTTAGGAGAAGTATGCAATCTAGTTTTCATCATGTACTAAAATAAAATAGTGTATCTGACTACTCTAAAATCATTGTTTCTACTCATAAATTATTACTTTGAATTGAAATTTTGTTTTCTCTGGGCTTGGTAACAATTTTTGGTTTTGCTTGAATTCAGCCCAAAATGAAGACTGAAGCCTAAAAAGGAGTGTAGTCCTTTCAAAAATAAACTTTGCTGAAAAGCACTTTCTAGAGCTGACATTAATTTTCTGCAAACTGCTGTTAATAAATAGTTTTTTACTTCATGAAAGGAAGATGCATTTCCAAGTATGGTTTCAGTTGTGTGGGTTTGAATGAGGAATCAAGAAATAAAATGCATGAATGTTGTGCACAGGGGACCATGACCTGCAGCATCCATTTATATTCGAAGAGCTAGATTGTGCCCTTTTGTGTGTACTTGGTTGATTAATTTTGTCTGCAAAAGCTAAGCAAGGTGATCTGTCTGAAATAAGCAGTTTGGGAATGATAGAGCCTTGTTACGGGAATGCAAGTAGCCTGAAAGGTTGAGCTTAATGTCTAAAAACAGTTAATACTTTCTTGCAATTTTCTGATAGTGGTATAAAACATGCAGGGGAAAGTCAAGAAGCTATCTGAGTCAGGATTAGCTTTGTTCTAACTGTAATCCGGGAGACATTTCTCTTCTTTTTTATGAAAACGCCTGCTAAGCAAATGTCAGGAGGCCAAGCAGTTTGAAGTATGTCATCTTCCTCCTGCCTCCCACCCTCCATTGTTTCAAAAAGCAGAAACTGCAATTTGAAATTGATCAGTTGAAGAGTTGTTCCATCCTGAAAGTTCAGACAGATTGTCTTCTGGGGATGTTTATTTGGAATACGTACATTTTGAGCATGCAAAACAGTCCATCTGTATGTTATTCCATTACTAAATAACAAGTATTTGTTAGCTCCTGACACTTCACGTGCTGGTCACCAGCTAAGCACCCTTTCACAGTGAAGTACAAATCATAGTCCTGCTGATTTCAGGTTAGCTGAACAGTGTGGTGTCAATCCCCAGTAATTTACAACATGGTATCACCTTATTCATTGTGGAAACCTTAGGATCATTGCCTTTACCAGTCATATTTCTCCCAAGTGAAACTTGCAGTATTTCTTCCTAAAGCATTCTCAGTAGCTCATGTAAGCAGTAAGACTTTTCCACCTCAGTAGTGAGAGTGGTGTTCCTCATTTCCTTAGCATTATGAAACGCATTACCCTTTTTGCAAAGTAAGAATGCTTTCTGCAATGTTGGCGTTGTATTTCAAACCTGTACTAAACTGCAGTTTTGGCAATGTGACCACGGTGTCTGTATGTTAAACTAGATCTAAGCAGATACCAATAATTCTGTCTGTCACGTGTAGAACTTTTGTAATATTTACTCCTTCCTTGCCTTGCAATGAACAGTCTAACCTTTTGAGATACTCTAGCAAAAAGTCTATCAGCATGAGAAGGTATGCTTTTTAAAATACTCGATTTGTGAATGAACTTCTAAACTGGTGTAAGCTGGTAGGTCTGGCATTTGTCACAGAGGCAAGGGACGCACAGTGAAGCAAGTTTACAGATTAAATGGAGGACTTGAATTCCTTGGGTACTTATGACTCTGTGAAAACCAGACATGCTTTATGACTCCTCTACATTTGATGCCAGTGCCCTGACCGTCAGAGTGCAGGAGATGGAATAGTCAGCGTTTTCCTTCCTCTTGCAGCCATATAATCTTTCTCCCTGCTTCCTCAAAATGCATCTTAAATAGAAGTACTGCTGCAGCAAAAGCAGCTCAGTAAAGCAATGTTATAATATGTTCTGTTTAATTCCTTAAGAGAAATATAAGCAAAAGGTTCTATTAACCACTTGCAAAATTATTCTTTGTCTACATAGAGCGATACGTACAAATTAGAAACAAGATCTATAAAAAGACAATTGAAGGAATTGGTGTTTTCCTTTCACAACAAAGTCTGCTTATTCGGAGTGATTATCCCACTTAACACTAAATGGTTTTAATTCTCTCTTTTGGGGTTTGCAATGTAGCATTTTGTTCTTCATTGAAATTTAGAATGCATCTTTTACCTTGTGCAGATTTTGCCTTTTTTTGTGTTACCAATATTTGAATGAGGCACAGTGTATTTTTCCCTCTGTCACATTTGCTGACCATAAAAGAACTTAAATGTACTGGTGGATGGTTTAATAATGTAGATAGGTTGTTCCGGAGAATAATGCCTCCTGCTTATTTCCATGGAAACTACAACAGATACAGAGAGCACAGTAGCAGTGTTTTACAGAGCAAATTCTCAGCTACAGAACAATCTTTGTCAACATAGTCACCACCATTAGCTATGTATTTTTGCCAGCAATAAAGAAGAGCCTGCATGCTGCACTTGTAAGCATCTATGCCAGTGGAGGTGATCCACTGCCACTGTCTACAGTGGTGAAACATGCCACCCGCTGCCTCACAGTGCCCACATTCACTGTTTGGTCTCTATAAACATTCAGCAAGTGTTTATGAATGTCACTGGGGACCACTGTTTCCGTATGGAGTAACTGCCATAACATACTTCAACAGTTAATACATACTGTACTAACATACTGCCCCTCTGCTGCCATCTGTCACATGGCAACAACATGTAGTGGGATATTGGTGGGAAGGTTCAGCCTCTGCTGCCATCCCACCAGCATCCACCTCTGATGTCATGGGGGGCTGTCACTGTTGTCTGTATGGCACATGACCTTCAGGAGACTCCTGGGCTCTGTTAGCTCTTTCCATAAAGGCTGGTTTGAAGGATCAGAGCAGCACTGCAGTCACAATGGTACATTGCCTTTTCATTTCTAGCACTACAGATGTTTCTGTGATTGTGTTGTATACCACAGTAGTCACTGAAATAATCCCAGTACAATATATTGCTTGTCTCTCTTACATAATTTAACTGAATGAACAAAAGGTTAGGGTTATGCCGGGCAACAGAGCTGTAGGTTTCTTCATGTTATGATTGTGAAGAAAAGCCCTGTTACATGTCTGAATCATAGCCAAGATCTAAAAAGATCTTCAGGTCTCATCCTTTGTTTTCCTGTGCATTGTTTTTGTTTTCTTCGGTGCTTTGGCAACACTTTCACAAATATCTACCTAATCACTGCAGGACCTTGGTTTTTGTGTAAGTAAAATGAATTTCACCTTGAAAAAATACATTCTGTTTTGTTTTTCTGACTATGAAAATATATGCTTCTAACCTTTTTTTTTAAATTCAACTTTAACACTAAGTCAGTGAAAATAGAAGGTATATTAAAATCATTAGAGACTGAGCTCCTGCTTTTACATGCGTTCATTTTCTCCTGTGCTAAGTCTCCTGAGATCTGTAGACAGTCAGTGCCAAGATAACGTTGGCACCATTTTCTTATTGCCATGGTGATCTTCAGCTCTACTGAATACTCAAGGGAGACGATGGTATTTTAAAGCAACTAGAATTTTGGTAATTAAAAAGGCTGGAAGGAATAATCTTTCTAAACTTTGCCAGCTTGGGTAAATAAGGATAATGAATTACGTCTGAATAGGAAAGCTATTAGTCTGCTTTACTTGATTAGTACAGAATAAAAAGGTACCAAGAGCTGGAATAGGGGGCAGGTAGTGGCTTCAGCCACCTCCTTGTGCAGTGCCCAAGCAGAGACCTTCAGTGGTGTTCCCAGCAGGTACAGCTGGGAGGGATCTGTGGGTAGTGCCGGTGTTGGGGCTGCAAAAACAAATTGTACGCACTACTGAAGGCAATGCATTGTCTTCTCTGCAGTGGCCTGGTTTTCAGTTCAGTGAGGCTACAGCATGAGCAAGCATGTTGAATTATTTTGTGATGTTCTCTGCTATTCCTTTTGCCTTTTTTTTTTTTTTTTTTTTTTATGGCCACTTCTCTTTTATGGCCTTCCTAGACATACTGATTGCTGCACAAGGACAGTGTAAAGTACTCAGAGGGGAAGGGCAGTGAGACACCTGCTGAGATATTACTTTTTTTTATATATAATGTGTTGAAATCTTCATACTTGCATGACTTTGTCCTGTTATTTCAGGTCAGATTTAACCTTACAGCTGCAGGATCTATTCTTGCAAAGTCCTTCATTGATTCCAGTACTTGGATAAAGCATTATTTTGGCAAACAAATAAGCATTTATGACAAAACCCGCCTTTTTTTTTTTTTTAACATTTAATATTTTGTCAAAAATACAAATGGTGTGGCCAGTTACTTTTAATTCTTTGTGTCCATATGTATTTACTCATTGTTGTCAGAAATTATTCGCGAATACTGCTTGTGATTGAGAGGGGACGTTTTTAAGTATTTCTTTTATAATATATGAAATTCAAATTCTGTGAGATGCAAAGTATGAAAAGAAAGCAGGGTTCTCCTTGAGTACACAGCTTAATCTTGTAACATCTGAAAGAAACACATTATGCTTAATAAATGTTAAAAGAAACCTCGGTCTCTTTTGTACATTAAAAAAAAAAACAAAAACAAAAAAAACCCTTATCAGGCTAGAGTTGAAGACCCGCTAACACAGAGCTCCCACTGCCCTGCTTAGTCTTAGAGATGCATAAATGCCATACACTTCCACATGGGATTGCTGTGCCTTCCACTGTCAGTAATCATTAGGTTAAAAACTTTAGGTGATGCTAACTGGAGTGGTACATGCTGACTCCCTAGAAGGAAGTTCCTTTCTGACCATGTGAAGCAGGAAACAGAGCCATGTTAGAGCATGTCTTGGCTGGGAAGGTCTTTGAGATAACCCTCATGTCTTGTTTCCTCAATTCCATTTTGGTAATGTGGAGTTGATTGTGAAAGCAGATTTGAAAAGTTTGGGATTAAACAGGAAATGTGTGTCAAATAGGCACATGGATATTCACAGGTTTCCTTTTCTGAATATGCCAGTATAAACAAGAGGTAAGAGTTAGTTGGAGTTTTGGGCAGCATCACCACTGTGGAAGCAAAGGTTTGCAGACAATTCAGCACAATCAGCTAATGGAGAAAAAAGTCTGCCTTTCTGGAGAGAGTGTAAAGCAGGTGTTGTGCATGTGTAAATCCACCCACCATTTCTCCCCCAGTTCATCTGTAATCCTCCTGATTCACTTTGGATGCTACTGCTTGATCCCGTTCTCTGCCAATGTGTGTAACAACACAATTCTGCTTTTGCAGAGGTAGGTGGATTTGGACAGCTCGGTAGCAATTCATGAGGACGCAGAGTAACTGTCCCCAAATGGTTCAGTCTCTAATTAGTGGGCAGAGAGCCTTGCCAAGAAATGTATTTTTGGCAGAGCTCCACTTCCACTGGGTGGGTCAGGATTTTTCTGATTATTATTTCTGTATTTCACATTATTATTGCTGTGTGTGATTTTGTTCAATTAAGTGTAACCCTCTAGTTTGTTGCTTGATACTAGTGTAAATGGAGTTCATCTTAGCAGTGATTTTTTTTTTTTTTCTGATTTTTGTTTTGTGTTGTGTTTGGGGTTTTTTGTTTTGTTTTTGTATTTTAAAATATTTTGATGAAAGCAGTTATGTAGGTGAATTAGAAGCACGCCAACTTCTGTACTTATTTATGTTATTTTAAAATTATTTAAAGAAAATAGTCTAACTATTCATACATTGATTTCAAATACAGGCTGAACACGCTACCTGGCTCTGAGTAAGGATTGTGGTAAATAAATAAGAGAAACTCTCTGTCTGGTTATTTTTAGCTTAACTATACTTCTTTTCTTTTTATGTCAGTTCAAGATGAGTTGAGAACTGCAAATAACCTAAATTAGTCTGTAACATTTATAACTTGTTAGGTTTCCTGCTTTGGAAAACATTCAGGAAAATGATTATACGTGGTATTCATCTGGAGGCTGATGAGTTTGTTATAATTATGAAGGTAGATGTAATGAGATGAAAACATTTCCTAGGCTCTCCAAGGAATTTCTTCTCTCCATATTGCCACTGGGTTAACTATTTTCTAGCCAAGGAGTTTTTTTAGCATCCACTTCTAGCTGTTCTGGGGAGTTTCCTCAATTCCTGTGTAGGAGATTGATTGGCAGCACTGGTATTAGCATTTATAGGTGGTAGCTAATTGAATTCTCCATGCACATGGGTGGGTAATAAAGACCCCTTCACATCTCATTTATTAAGACAAATCTCCAGTGTAATTATCATTTTACCATTATTTAGCGTACATAATAACTCTTTGTCTGGTGAACAGTGTTCTTGTTCCTTCTAAAATATAGACTGAATACAGTTGTAAGACTATCTCAAGTCTTCATCTCATACAGAGTTACAAATTACTCTTCAACATTTTGGTTTGTGCTTATTTTTATCTTTCAGGAAGTTAACTTTTATTGTTTCTGCTTGAAGTCTTTCAAATAATTAAGGGATTCCTAGACTGACTTCAAATATATAGTAGGCAGTATGAAGCAGTTAGCCAAGTAAAGTGGGAAATATGCATGCATTCTATGTATTGCTTCCTGTACAGGGAGCACTGGTAGCAAGGAATCTGTGAGTATGAGGCTATGTATTTTTACTGTTTGAATGCCTGAAAACAGTGTATGAATAGATTAGAAATTGTGCTTTTCTTGTTTTCTTGATGAATATTTTTGTTAGGATGATAATACTTTTTTAAAACATGTAATATTGTGAGATGGACCCTAAAGATCACCTAGTTCCAACCCCCTGCCGTGGGCAGGGACACCTTCCACCAGACAGTGTTGCCCAGGGCCCCATCTATCCTGGCCTAGAGGAACTGCAGAGATGGGGCATCCACAGCTTCTCTGGGCAGCCTGTGCCAGTGCCATGCCACTCTCTGAGTAAAAAAGTCTGCCAAAAACCTAACCCAGATCTCCCCTCTTTTGGTTTATAGCTGGTACTGCTTGTCCTTTCACTATACTCCCTGATACCTCCCACAGTCTTTATTACTTCTGACTATGATTAGGTATTAGTTTTGTCAACCAATATTGTATACAATGTTGAATCTTACATTCTTTTAGGATTGTTCTCAACTACAGTTTGAAACACGTCAGCCTTGAGACCTTGAATTATGGATATAAGTTCTTTCACCAAAGTCCTCCTTTCCCCCAAAGATTTCCATGTGATTTTTTTTTTCCCTGTGTGCCTTTATGGGTGAGTAATGTGTATGTTTACATACCACTGCCCAAATGTAGTTTGTATGAGCGTCTCTGAGAACTATTACACTACTGCTATTTTCATGTGAGAAAAGATCTAAAGAGATTGATCTGAGACTGGCAAAAGTTTCTATCATTTTACTTAGTGAACTCAAAATGTTTCTCTCTCTTACTGGTCACTTTATGATAGCATTTGCCTATATACTTTTATAAATCAGGAGATATATATACATAGAGGCACACATTCTTTCTGAATGTGCATTTTTGTTAATCTTTGCTATAATTAGACTTCACACTTCTCTGTGCGGTTATTTTTTCTGTTTTCAGTTTATTTTCCCCTTGCTGATTCTCTGTTCTTTGTGTTCAAGCTCAACTGCTTCCCTTTTTTTTTTTTTTTTTTTTTTTTTTGAACTGCCTGGACATGTATATCTTAAAGTACAGCAGAAGGTATACCCTTTCTTTCTGTTCCATGCCTATTGTTACTGTAGTTTTGGAAAGACCCAGTTGACTCGCTTCTGGTGGTCGCGATTTTTAAAGGATGGTAGGGGTTGGAGATATCTTTCTGTTTTTCTACATCTCTGCTATACCTGTAAAACTGGTAGATTCTGGAGTCTCATGTATGGGCTATTCTGGTACGAACTTCTATAAGCACAGCATAAATTTCACCCATGATTGCAGGGTGACTTTCTCTGTCTAATGAAGAGGTGTTCAAGAGTTCAGTGGAAGAAAGAGGAGTGAGAGTTTTTCTTTTGCAAGACAGAGTATTTTCCCTTAATGCATTCCCAGGTGTTGCTGTTAGGTTTTTCTGAAGCTTCTCAAAAATTTGATCTGAACCGGAGTGTTTTACAGTCTAGCTGTAGATATCCAGTCACTATTTATTTCCTATGCTTTCTAGTAAAGTCAAGCCTTGATTTGCAGCTTGCTATGGTGCAGAAAACATTTGCATTGTTCACAGCAAGCTGAGATCACTACCTCATCCAAACTGTTACTAAAGAAAGAAAAGCAAACAAAACAAAACAAAAAAAAAAAAACAGAAGGCATTTGGAGAGAGGCTAGTCAAATGCTCTGCTAGGTTTTAATGGGTTTTATGAGACTGCCATTCTTGTGCTAGAACTATTTCTAAATAAAATATAAAGAATTTTTGTTTTCTTGACCTTCTGACATGTGTTGTATTTGATCTCTTTCTCCCTCTTGATTTAAAGTGATGTTATGGCATAGAAAAAGAGAGAAAGTAGTTTTGCTGCACCGTCTTAAACAGTAAATGTGTATTTACAGTCATAGAATGAAATGTTGACTCTGCTGAGATAATGCATTTGAAGTATGTGAAAGATTTGTTCAATAACTTAGCCGTGCTTGTAGCTTAGTATGTGAGTAGGAGCACTGTGAGAGACTTAGCAGTAGCAGAGGTTTTCTCTGCTATTGACAATTCACCTGAGGCTCAGCTACAATATGCAGACAAAAAAACAAAACAAAACAAAAAAGCAGCATTGAGGTTTGGGAACCAGATTCCTCGTCTGTGCAGTTTTTGAAAATGGAAGTAATTGCCAATGGCAGTCAACATTGGGGTGGGTGTAGCTGTGAGAATACCTTTTGCAGATATATCCACACCAGTCAGGCTGATGCAGAAGGCAAAGTACTGGTTTATCTCCTGATTATTACAGCTACTTTCATTTCTTTTTTATTTTACCTTGCATGATATTTTCTTACAGTTGTAGTTTTTTTGTCACTTACAAAAATTTAGAATGGAGTTGCCGGCAAAAACAGTTTGTGCACTGGTTTGTATTGTGCCTTGTGAGCAAACTGGTATTATATTTACTTGAGTGATAGAAATGATATGAGTTGCCTATCAGGTTCTGGGTTGATCTGTAAAAGATACATTTTTTTCAATTTTTTTTTTTTGCTTCAGAAATACCTTTGGTGTAACTTCTCTTGGGTGTTGCGTTAAAGTCAACTTAGTCATTGAAGATCAGGTTTTTAAGTGATTGAAGATTCAGGTAGCTTAGTTTGTGAAATGCATAAGCAGCTAAATGCCATCGGTGTTAATATATCTCAGTGTTGGCACAAATGTGTGGACAAAGTGATTTTTTTTAAAAGCGTGTTAAAGAACTGGAGATGAAGGTACTGCAAAAAAGCTTGCTGCAAAGCTGTACTGCAAAAAAGCCCAAAGGTGATGATTACTACAGTGCTTTAGAAATGAATCTGTTCTCTACATTTTATTACTATTTTTTTCTATTTAATTCTTAAGTCAGTTTCATGCAAACCTTGTAAGCAGGGATTTATAATAGGCCTGCATTTGTATTTGCTGAAGTTCATAGGTTCTGAAATGTCCAGTGCTTTGAATAGAGATTAACTTGTAAGCTTTCCTCTTCCAGTAAGAGTGTATCATACACATTTATTTATTTAGTTATTGTTAAATGGATTAAATATGTAAGTCACTTCAAAAGTAATGCCGTGGAAACTTCAATGGATACCAAGAGTACAGTAGCAATATTTGATAGAGCAGATACTCAGCAACTAGATACTATTTTTCAACAGAGTCATCATCAAATTCTTAGCTACAAAACACAGTTATTCAGCACAGTCGCCGCCATTAGCTGTGCATTTTCAGCAGCAGTGAACAAGTACCTGCATGCTGCGCTCATAAAAATCTGCACCAGTGGAGGTGACCCATTGTCACCACTGCTGAAACGAACCACCCACCACCTCACTATGTTTACATCCACTGTTTGGTCTCCAGAAATATTCCACAAGCATTGATGAATGTCAGTGAGTGCAGTGTTCTCTGCATGGAAGAATTCAGTTTCGTGCTCTGCCCCATATGTGCTTCCATGTCAGACGCCATTTTATCAGTGCCCTTCTGCTGCCGTCTGTCATATGACAATAAACGAGTGCAATATTGGTAGGAAGGTTCAACCCCACCAACATCCACCTCTGGTGTTGTGAGCCAACATAACAAAAGTGGAGGCATTACAGAGCAGCCCTTGTAGCGCACAGCAGCACAAGATAACAACAGTAATTGAAGACAATTCATTTGATTTCTTCTGGAGGATAGCTGGTGTTGAGAACGTAGATGGTACGATTTCAGTAGTGTCTGAAATCTGGTACTTTAGAATGAAGCTTTTAGCTTAAATGTGTCAGCATATTTTTTCTCATGTGACTAAGGGGAAAAAGGATGTTAGCTGCCTGTGCTCCTTTTTCTTCAATTGGCTTTTTTTTTTTTTTTTAAATGTGTAATATTTAGTATCATTGAAATTTCGCAGAAACTTTAAATGCCTGCTTAAGAGAAAGTAAATGCTGTGAAAAGCAGACCACTTAAATCACCAATAAAAATGAAAATTTCACTGGAGAGTCCTCCTGTCCCTGCCAAAGTGACCTTGGTTGGTGGAAAGATGACTGAGTGCTTTCCTGGCTGTGCCTGACAGCAGTGCGATAGCAGCACATTTGACAAATCGCTCACATTAAAATGGGGGGCACTTTCGGCAGCACTGGCGTCCCTATCCATCAGTCCTGATTACTACACAAACGTCAGCCATGGCACAGAGCGCATTTGTCAGAGAGAGTAAAAAGCAGTTGTTAGTAAGAGCACTACCTGTCATACTAATGGACTTAGGCTTGCTGCATCCTGACTTGCAGGAGCCAGCAGATTTGCAAAATGGCTTGACCAGTACTTTGAGAAAAGACGTTCTGTTTGTGGAGTGCAATTGGATAATTAAACAGGGAGAATTACTAACTTTGGACATGGATGATTGAAAAGTTTCCTGAGTGCTTTGGCTGTCTGAAGCGTAACTGAGAGTCTGTTCTACAGAATGCTTAATGCAGTAGAGAATAGAAATGAGTACTGTTAAAATTATTCAAAAATCCCAACACAGGTGAGGATGTATTTTATTGTAGGTCTACCTTAATTTTCTGCTTCTTTAATTTTGTCAGAATACTTTGAATATGTATCTGCACAGTTAAACTTGAGATCTGAGCCTTCATTTCTTCATTTTGCACGTTTAGTCTTCTTGAAACACTCTTCTTCAAAAACAGGTGGAATACTCAATAACCCAGAAAGCCCACATGTAAATCTGAGCCCTAACCAGTATGGTGAATGCAGCAAACATCAGACACAGATAGTTCATACGTCTGTTTCTGTCTGTACAACTTTTTAAAGGATTCTATATATCTTGATTATAAAGATGTCTGTAGTCCATAAATAAGTTCATTAACACCTTTTGACCAGATGAGCAGGTTTCTTTGTACCTTGGTCGTACACATAGTCTCTAGTCTAAGGAGGAATTGAAGAGGAGACCATTTGCTGAAAATTTCCTGTCATGTGGAGTAGAACGACTCTGTCAGTTGTTGCTGGTGACTGTGCTTTGCTTTGTTTTGATTTTACTATTCTACGTAACTATATAAAGCCTGGAACTTCTGAAGATGTGTCATCTTCATTCTACAGAAAGATGATTTTTTATTGAATGAAAATCACCACATGTAGTAGTTTCCATATAACCCAACTGATTTTATTATGATTGAAGACAGTAGGATTATCCCTTAAAGGACCTTTTGAACTCTGGTATGACTTTTATATTGTAAAAGTGATGTTCATAGAAGATTAGTAGAAACATCTCTTTAGTTTTTCACTCATTAATTAGTCCATATTCAGTGGATAACACATTTAATAAACATATAGTATAGAAAATAGTTAATTTCTGATTCTTATTTCTGACATGAATATCTAAATGAAGTTGGAGGGGTTGGTTTTCTTTCACTTGTATATGAGCTCAGCTTGGTTTAGATTTCCAATATAAGGATTCTGCTTACCGTGCTCAGTTTTACATTATAGTCTCAAAAATGATTAACATGTGTGACTTGTGATCATCTTCTCTAACAGTATAATTTTTGAACTTTTTTAACTAATAGTTAAAGAAGACAAAACCAGGAAAAATAATGCTAATGTTCAGCTATGTAGTTTATACTTTCTGTGAACTGCTGATCTAACGAGGTTACAGTAGGGCAGGCCTACAGAGACCATCTGGCCATGCTTCTGAACACTTAAGCTAAGGACTATTATTCCTATATGGGGGACTTCTCTTAATGGTCATTTTAACACAGAATATTGCTGAATTTCAAATTGAGGCTATGGAGTCATTGTTGAAAATTCTTTTTGGAAGTTCTACTTCTCTATCTATGACTGTATGTTAAATGTCCATATCCCTATAAACCTCTGCTCAGAAGTTTAATACAAAATAGCAAAATAACTACCTTCTAACATGGGTAAAGTATGTATGAATGAAAGTTGTGAAGCTTTGAATGCCTTGTAAAGGGTTTTTCTGATTGTAGGGCTAATTTCATTTTCCTAAAGTAATTGCTATTTCTGCTTCTGGGAAAGAGAAACTGAGCTATGTGTTCACCAGTGAAACCTTCAGTATTATTTTATGGAATCCTAAACGTAAGATTATTTTAATGACAGAAAAGTGAGAATCATATTTCCAAATAAGTATTCCAGGAGCAAATAATTTAACTTCAAATGTGTTTGCACATTTGAGGTTTACTATGCTGAAGTCAATATATTGGTCAAGCTAACATCTTTGAACAAATATTCACACTTTTTGTTGTTCTTCTGCTAAGTCAGAAAGATCAGTTTCTTATACTGCACAATAAGCCTCGAGATCTCTTGTCCTTTCTACAGTACTTTAAATTAGATTTAGAGCATTGGATGCAATACAACATTTGCTACCAAGTTGAAGCAGTGGGGTGATGAGTTTGGAATGTGAATATTCTCCTTTGGC
>PPHD01001706.1:0-40756 GCA_002909625.1 Bambusicola thoracicus | reverse complement strand
AAGACCTATCAATCCACATTAATTGAAAAAATATTTTATTTCTAAATGCTTTGGAACAATGAGCCTCTCATCCCCTTCTGGTCAACTGAAATATTAAAAGCTCCGCACATTCTCCTTGTGCTGAGTATACGCACAGATTTGTACAGAAGTTATAGATGCAGTATGGCTACTGTAAATGAAAGCTATTGTATATCGTGTCATGTTTCTAACTAGGAGTTGGAAGACAACTACGAACTACACTAGGGATCACTGCATAATGCACATTGTACACCTGATACAGAAAACTTTGAGGACTTTAGAGCACCTTTTTATCGATGTGAGGTGGAGTATGAGGATTCAGTACAACTCCAGCATTCAAGGAACAGCTGTGAAAAACGCTGTGATTTCTTACTTAGACCTATAGTGAAGCTACAACATCAATCTTCTGGATGTTCCTGAAAAAGACTTAGAAATGTGGTTGTAACTCTTAACAACGATGATGAATTTATGCAGTCTATGTTGTTCTATATATCTCTAGATTTATAGAATACACCAGAATTTTCAAAATTAGGAATATATTAAAGAAAAATTCTGTTTTGTATAACACCTATTGCAAAAAAGTACCTTTAGACATGAGCATATTCCTCAGAACTAAAAGCCATTTTTCCAAATTCACAACCCCTGAATCTCATTGCAAGCTGTGTTAACTCTATCCCACTGCTACTAAATTCTTCCTGCCAATATTGCCCACAGTAGATTAAAATGAAAACTGTGCTTAATTCCCATCTCCCAAACTGACATACTTTATACACAATATGTCAAAACTATGCATTTTTCATTAACTTCTGTTCAATCATTAAACAGAAAAGCAACGACACGGTTGGTGAAATTCAGCCATTAATCTCATAATAATTGCTTATAAATGTTCATGCTACACCAAAGAACTGAATGCACTGCATGCACTTGAGGGGGTCAAGGTAACTTTAAAAAATAAATCTTTATTAAATCAAAGATTTCTGACATTATTCAGCTTAAGTATGAACACTGAAACTCATATATTCATCTTCTGCACATTTGAATCAACTTAATTTTATTGCATGAATATCAAACATTTCAATATATACCCCTGTATGTGGGATCTCCTTCAGCTCCAATCCTCCCGGAGACTGCATGTATTTGCTTCAATCCATTTATTGTCATTTGCTTGTTCACCTCTATCCCTAGACACTAATGTTCTCAGTTCTGGATATTAGTAGATAACCTCTGTGCAGTGGGAGTTTAATAAAATACCTGGTCATCAAGCTGGATGATTTTTTTTATTTTTTTATTTTTTTCTGGCAACTGAACTTCATAATTTAAGGGCATTTGTACCAGATTCTCCAATTTCAAGGAAAGTGGAACGCTGATAATAGTTACAACTGTTGTTGAGAGAAAAACTTCTGTAAAATAAAACTTACAAATACCTTGAAAAAGTAAAAAAATCAGAGTAAGGATTAAGTCCACTGAACACAGAAGACAACTACTTCCCTAACCAGTTGTTGCATAGCTCCACTTTTCACTGACAAACTGTTTTTCTACCACTGAGGAGGTACGACACATCTATAGAATCCCAACAGGATCATTTTCCTTATGTGGGTTTTGATAGCAAGTTCCACGTACAGGCACTTAAAACTGACACCCACTTACATCTGGAAGGACCATAAAAGTGCTTACTCAAAGCCACCACAGTGTGGCATTGCTCCATGGGGCAAAGAAATAAGATACAAACAGTCATTAAGATGAAGCTGATATGCATGTAGCACCTCAGACCCTAGAATTCTTCGAGATAAAACTCTCAAAATGTAATTTCTGAAGGGGTTGCCTGTAATTTTCATATATTTTATGCACATCATCCTGAATCCCTACCTAGTATTTAGAGATCTATTCTCGAATCTTTTATTACATGACTTGTAAATCAAGAGACACACAAAACTAATTAGGGGTCCACTAAACTCATTGAGAGCTTTCCCACTCACTCAAGTGCACTGGTGGTCAATATATTATCAAAGCCTCTCTGGGAATAAATATTTTGAATATATCATCTAAAATATGGAGCTGATCAACACCATGCACTCCTATTTAATCTTTCAGCTGCTCAGTATATTCCTGCAAGCTAGAAATCAGTAGTTAAAAATAAAAAGTTTAGAATGTAAACTGCTTACAAGACCTAAATTCTCAGGGTCCTTTAAGACTGTGTATGTTGAAACCTGCAGTGACACCTGTTTGAATACCCTAAGCAGAATATACTTCTGGCTGGGTGAAAAAACTGCAATCCCCATGTTAAGAGGAAGGAGGCAAACATAAATCACCTTTCCACAGAAGATAAACAATCTCCACTAGGCTAGGTTAATAAACTCTAATGTCACTCTGTCTGGGGACAGGGGCTAGGTCTTTTTCACCCTAAGAACAGAAACTCAAAAGTCTAGCAGTGTGGTATCTATCATTGATAACAGAATATTCTGTGAGGCAAGTACAAGGGGAAAAGAGAAGGAAGAGATTACTGCATTCACCAGTGAGATGCCTCTAACTCTGCAAGATGAATGCATAGCAACGCTATGGAGGAAGTAAGAAAACACTCCAAGCTTAGTACAGTGAATAAAACAGAGATACAATGAGCTGTTGTCCAGATTTCCAAACACAATCCTCTTTCACTCTCTCAAGCTTACTGCTGTTTGCCATTAGATTTTTGATTTCCAAATAACTAAGCAACTAAACAGGTGGAAAAAGTCAAACTCTGCCAAGCTTGGCTGCCCAGGAAGCTGTTGAAACCATGAGGTTCCCATTCAGAACAAGGTCTTTGTGACAGCATGAGCTTTCTCTGAATGGCTGTGTGTTCAGCGATGTGCATATTAATGAATGCATTGTTCATTGTTATCATAGAATGTTATTCAGTGTTTCATGCAAACATTAATAAAAGATTTTTTTTGTTTTTTTTACTTTTTTTTTCCACTATAAATTTAAAACACAAGTTACTTTCATATTTGCCTTTTTCTTGTCACTGCTTCTTACTAGTTCTTAGGAAATTAGACCAAGGCCAATTCTCTGCCCATTCCCAAATCTCAATTTATTGTTTTCAGTATATTAATCAATTTCCACTTCTATTTTACTTTCAATCTAAACTTCAATCTTTTTGATCTGCAGGCCTCTCAGATTCCAGCTCCACACTGCAGTTTAATTGGGCTATAAACCCATCACACTTTTCAGCAGTTCTCATCTACAAAAAAAAATTACCTTCTTTCCCCCCTTGAAATTCATCATTTTTAACTTTCTTTGAAATACTAAGAAATATCATAATTGATGTTATTCATCATAATGATAAAAAGTCATGGCAGTCAGCTGAAGTCCCTGGTGACTGGAAGAAGGCAACATCATACCTATTTTTAAGGAGGGTAAAAAGGATGATGTTGAGAACTATTGACCTCAGTGTATGGATGAAGATCAGTGATGAGTGCTGTCCTCCAGGAGTCAGTGCTGAGATCAGTACCCTTTAATATCTTCTCATCAATGACATCAACAGTGGGGTCAAGCACACCTTCAGTAAGTTTGTGGATGACACAAAGCTGCGGGGTGAAGTTGACAAGCCTAAGGGACAGGATCCCATTCAGAGATCCAGACAGGCTTGAGCAGTGGGACCACGACAATCTCATGAGGTCAAAGCAATGTCCACTACGAGTACAAGCTGGGGAATGGAAGAACTGAGCACAGCCCTGTCGAAAAGGACCTGTGGTACTGGTGGATGGCAAGCTGGACATGAGCCAGCAATGTGCCCTTGCAGCCCAGAAAGCCAACTGCATCCTGGGCTGTATCAAAAGAAACATGGTGATCCTGCCCATCTACTCTGCTCTGGTGAGGACTTAACTGCAGTACTGAGTCCAGATGTGAAGTCCTCAGTACAGGAGAGACATAGACCTGTTGGAGTGCATCCAGAGGAAAACCACAAACATGGTCCACAAGGCATGAAACACCTCTCCTATGAGGACAGGCTGAGAGAGCTGAGGCTCTTCAGCCTGAAGAAGACAAGGCTATGAGGTGTGGCCTTTTAGTATCTAAAGGGAAGCTACAGGAAAGTAGGGGACAGACTCTTTAGTAGAGTCTGTGATGACAGAAAAAGGGGAAATGGTTTTAAACTTAAAGAGCATAGCTTTAGGTTGGATACAAGGAAAAAGACTTTTACAGTGAGGATGGTGAGGCACTGGAACAGGTTGCCCAAGAATGTCATGGATGCTCAGTCCCTGGACACTTCCAACAGCAGCCTGGACCAGGCTCTGAGCAACCAGATCTAGCTGTGGGTGTTCCTGTTCATTGCAGGGCAGTTGGACTAAATGACCTATAAAGGTCCCTTGCAACTCTGAGGATTCTGTGATTCTATGATTCTATAACTGTATACATAGACATTACATGCACACACTCCAGATCAACTTAGCTTTCTAAGCTGGCAAAAATGACCTATTTTTCATGAAATTCTGTAGTTCTGAGATTAGATATGGAACTGAATTTGCCTATATCTACTAAAAAAAAAGATCCAATCTCCAACTCAGTGAGTAATTTCTCTCCAGAATAATGATATTTTAAGCTCTGCTTAACATTTGAGCAAACTATATATACATAGAATGCTTAAACTAAACATCTGCAAAAAATAATGAATGGATTTAAAATAGTTGTATCTTTACTGGTTATTGAGGACTGACAGTAGCTATAACTGTTTTTACTGTACCAGAGTATAAATTTCACGCTTAAAATAACAATTCTGAAAAATGCTAAGAGATATATAATATTTATTTTTATGTTTATGTACACCAACATGCATGTTTTTCCGTGGGGATGGTATTCTTTTTTTAAATGTTTATATAAATATTTGATTCTTTCCTCTTGTCTTTTGTAAGCAGCTATACAAAATTATTTCAATACGTTCATAAAACGAAATAAAAGTATAAAAATATTATTCCAGGGTGTTGAATGTAAATATAAAAAGTCACAAAACACGAAAATAATGAGCAAAGAATAGGTCCTGTTAACCATCCTGTAAGTGTAAGCTGAGGTCCACAAAGGTTACTCATTGCTTAGCTCATGCATCTGCTTAAAAACATTTCAGGCTGAGACCCTTCTGAACACCTTCTGAGCAATGGCCTGAAGCCACTCAGCTGTTTCAGGGCTGTTCTAGCAAGTTTTACCGGAATATTTTCCTTTTAGCGGGGGACTGTTAATATCATTCCCCTACACTTATGTATGTCGGTGTATTCACAAGATATCTTATGAACAGTTTTTCAAAATGGGACAGGCTAGGTAACAAATAGTTTTGTTCCGGTTAGGTTACGGGGTTTTTTTGTTTTGCTTTGTTTGCAGATGGCTTCTGCATAGCAAGCTGGTGAAAGAAACAGATTGGTTTTATTTGGTTATTTATTTATTTTAATATTTCTAAACCAGAAAAGTTCCATGAAATTAAAAAAAAAAATGAAATTAAAAATTCTGGTTTTAAAGTGTCTGCAGTACTGTTATGCCTCCTAAACCTATATAAGTCTTGGTGTTACTGGGTTATCATACTTCCTTTTAAGCGCAATGTAGCTCACTAACTGTTATGGATTATTAATTTCTTTTTCAGAGATACTCATGCTCCAGCAGAAGCATTTCCCTACTCCAATAAATATCACGTGGACTTTTCAGAGAAATATACAACAACAATATAAAAGACAACAGTGTCCAGGAAATACAATTGTTAAAGAGAGATAATTCTATAGGGGAACAGAAACTACAACGCATTGCTGATGTTAGTCGTATCTACTAAAAATAGCAATTAAGGAAATAAAATATTGGAAAAGTAAAATTAACAAAATCATATAGCCTCCAGCACTATACATTTAAGATGTTCTCTTTCCACAGAGGCTAATGTGGCTGAGGTAATCTATTTAGTCTTTACCCAACAAGATAATTTTGTCCTACAACTACCACAGGCACTAGGACTACTACTAAAATCTTCAGGATGAAAATTCATGTGAAATGTAGTTTTATAAGAAAGACCTAATACATATCCATCACAAAGAATTAAAAGCTCAATGTTCCCATAAAAGTAGACGTACTGGAACATTACTGCATACAACATGATACTAACCTCACATACAGTGATGAAAATTCAGAATCTTTCCAGGAAAACCAAGATTGTTACACAAATTCACTAGTATATTAGTGCAAATGAGTTGTGAATCGGGGTAGCTGCAGATAAAACCTGTACTTTGACAGGAGGCACTTTGTTCATAGACAGAATCACAAGCGTCATTCATAGCATCATAGAATGACTTGAGTTGGAAGGGACCTTAAAGAACATCTACTTCCACCCCTCTTTCTGTGGGCTGTTGGCAACCACTAGATCAGAAATGGACCACTGGAGGTCATTTAGTCCAATCTCTGGCTCCAAGCTGAGTAAAAATTCAATTCAGACCAAATGGACTGGTCATAAATTTGTCATTAAACCCTGTATGCCATTCAGTAGTTTGACATAATGCCTTGAGGTGACCAAGGAAACAAAGTTTTTTGTGTCAAAGAAAATTACCTAAATTCTTAGGTCACCTTTGATGTGCACAGATAATTAAAAGATTTCTGTATTGTGGGCAATTTTCAAGCTGAATAGAAGAGTAAAGAACAGTTGTTCTGTTGTTTCAAAACAAAATAACCTCACAGTAAGTTTCTCCTCTTTTATCTCTTCTTTCCTATTCTGCAGGTTTAATTTCTGTCTCTATGGTTTGTTAACGTATTCACCTCAGCATTTACATGACTCAACAGTAACAGTGAACTGAGTACCTCAACTACAGATGAATTTATTCTCATAATTTTATTGAGGGACACTGAAATATTACTATCCACATTTAGAAACAGAGAAGAAGACAAGAACAGATTAACAGATTTGTCCAAGGTCATGAAAGAGCTAGGAACAAAGTAATGTCTCTTCAGTGGCCAGTCTAACACTTACACCTTTAAGCTAATTCTTTCTAAAAAAAATATCTATTTTTTCTTTATATTCATCTCAATAGCATATTTATTTTTCTTTCCATCTGTAGAGTGCAATGTGCTCTTCTTTAAGCTTTCTGACATATTTCCTTCTCCATTTGTACAAGATCATCACCCTTTATTGTTTCACCATCAGCCAATAAGAACAACTTAGTCTTCTTTTCCCTATCATAATCTTCCTTGATCCACAAGGTTCCATTCTGTCTCCACGTCCCATGCAAAACACTGAATAACCTTCTGATTATCACATTTGTGGGATACAGTCTCAAAAGCCACATCATGTCTCCTGTCACATTAGTCTGCAATTCACAGTAGCACCCACAGTAGTTCACACTGCAGTCTTAGTTTGAAAAGCCAGCCAGTCCCTTGAGCAGCAGAATACAGTGACAGATATACTCCTTCTGCGTGATGTCATATAGTTTGAAATATCCCTTTGTCCAGTTTAAGTCAGCTGTCCTAATTCTGTTCCCTCCCAGCTCCTTGGGCCCTTTGCTGCAAGCGACCTTGGCTCTATACAACACTCCTTAGAAGCAACTATAAACATCAGGGTGTTATCAACATTGTTTTTCTCCTAGAACCAAAACATAGCATCGTACCAGACAGACTGAAGAAAGCAATTCCATCCCAGTTGAAACTAAGACAGTTCCTAATGGAATTACTATACAACTCACAGACAGTCAAATTAAGGTTTGCAGAAGACGTTTAAAATATTTCTTGTGCTTTATATTGCTATGATAGCTAATGTTCATTTCAGTTTGCTTGATCACAACTCCTCATATGAATGCTAGAATATTACTACTACTTCTACACTACCAGTGAGCAGTCTGACCAAGTACTGCCTGTTACATCTAAGCTGTATCAATGCGACTGAACAAGACAAGCACTTATTCCTTAAAGTACAACTCTTCCTTCAAGTCTCTCTTTCTTGAAACTCTTACAGCATGTAATCAAGTGAAATCAATGGGATTTGATTTTAAGTGATACAAATACTGCTTACTGTCATGTATTCTATTTAAAATAGAATTAAGCTTAGCTAAAATAATTCAAATACTAGAGCCATTATTCTTTTATATATCATAAGGGCATCGATGTAGATTTATTAAAAGAGAAAGAATTATTCAGACATTTATAATTAAGTTATTTTTATAGTTAAAGTCCAGTGTACGTTAGGAAAAAAAAAATGCTGATGCTGAAAATCAATGCAAGTCTTCACAGTGCAGAAGCTAATGTCAACCCAGTGGACAACTTTGAGGGCAATAGTAGAGAAAGAAGTAAAAAGCAGGAGCTCTTGTGTAAAGACAAATTCACTGCCTTTGAAAACTTTACAAACAGTTTTAATATGCATGTTATTTGGTGCTTGCAGTAGGATTACTGACATGTTTAGTCAATTGCACTTATCTTGGAAGAGTTGGATCCAAAAATAATTGCAATACTCCATAAACTTTACATCTTACTTGGACCTTAATTTGACTACAAAAAAACCAACTATGAATTCCCTTTCAAGTTGCTGAGCATGGGATTTAGTTCTCATTTCAGTATAATTACGAATACTAAGTTCCTTTACAGTAAGAAAAAAAATAGTAACAATTACTTCTAGTCTACTAAGAAGAGATAACCAGTTTATTACAAATTTCTAGGCTAAACTGCTTTTTGAAAATCAGTCTCACCTGTCAAAAGAGCATACAGCATAAGCAACAAGCAGCAGAGAATCTCCAAGGAGTTACAATAGATTTTAAATAATTTCAACTATCGGCACCAATTTTGGAGGTTTTTTTTACTTTGACAGAAATGCTGGATGAATTTGTGTAGGAGAGCCATAGTATTGGCTGACTACGCACGTTAAGTAGGTTCATTCAATACTTATATGCATTTATAAACATAAACTTTTAAATTTATTGTTTCCTGATAGCAACTAATGCCTTGTCTGCTACTATCAGTATTCTTCATAATTCTGGTAGGTCTTTAAACAAGTCTATTAGAAGCTTCCTAACTTAGATGTTTTGATATTGTGGATACTCAGTTATCATGACATTTATCCTTGTTAGAGCCTTATGAACACAGAATCCAGATTTTTACAATATCCCCTAGTTTAAAAAACAACAGCAACAACAAAAACCTTTGCAATAATGAACAAATGGTAAGGAAAAGCCAGAATATGATAGGACATATACTGTACATGTGTTACTTCACACACCAATGAAAAGGTTGTAATCTGCATGATGGCTTCATAGAAGTGAGATACACTCTAGCTTCAGCCCCGGGTTTGTGTAGTTTCCATTTTTTAAACAGTTCGTTTACTAATTTGGCCAAACATTTTTTTCTCTCTCTGAGATATTTAATAGAGAACTAGTAACAGCGGTATCTGGAGCCTGCAGAAAAGCTCAATAAAGTCACAGGAGCTCTTCTTTCCAAGTACAGTGAAAAGTCATTAGATTCACTAAAACAGTTCTGTTCTCTTACCTGCACTTGAGTTCCTCTATTTCCTGTTGTCGTTGATGGTTTTTTTGTTGCTTGTTTTGAAAAAAAAAAAAGCCTGGTCATACAGAGCACACAGCACAGCTTCGTTGATCATAAACCATTAAAACTGGACCTTTCATCTTCATAAAGCCCTTTTGTGAAATCTATTACCTCTGCATCTGCTAACAGTCTGCTTCATTATGATCAGATAGCCAATAAACTCAAAGATATTATCTCTTACACTGGTGTGGCTTCCCTTTACAGCAACTCACACATGTAGTGACCTTGTCTAACTCCTATTCAGAATTTGAATATTAAAATACTGAAGCAGGTATGGCTGTGATCCTGATAATACCTCAGTGTTTTGATAGAGAACTGCAAAGATACTTCATTTTTTTCCAGTTTAACAAGAAATTATAAAAAATTTCAGTTGCTAAAATATATCCTCAGTGCTGCAGCACCATGCAGATGTGTACTACTTTCTGCAAGCAGGCTCTCAGCATACAGCCATGGAAGATTGTTTCTGTGAACAGAGAACAGGCTCAGACCTCAGGAACTGTAGAAGCATATAATTCAAATTGGAAGGAATCTATAAGGAACACTGAGTCCAACATCTGGCTCTACATGGAACCACCCCAAAATTAGACCGCGTCTGAGTACATTATCCAGACACTTCTTGAACTCTGCCAGCTTGGTGCCATGATCACTGTCGAGGGGAGCCTGTTCCAGAGCACAGCCTGGTGAAGAACCTTTTCCTATTATCCAGCTTGACTCCACTCCCCAGCACAGCTCCATGCTGTTCCCTCAGTCCCTGTCACTGTCACCAGAGAGCAGAGCTCAGCGCTGCCCATCTGCTTCCCTCAGGAGGAGTTGCAGCTGCCATGAGGCCTCCCCTCAACCATCCTCTGCATTTGGGTTTAACAAACCAAGGTACCTCAGTTGCTCCTCATATGTCTTCCCCTCTAGACCCTTCACATTTTTGTAGCTCTCCTTCAGATACTCTCTAATTGTTTTATGTCCTCTTTGTACTGTGGCACCCAAAGTGCACACAGTACGTGAGGTAAGGCCGCACCAGCATGTTGCAGAACACTTTTCTTGCAGAGCTAGCAATACTGGCATCGTGCTAGATGCACTCCAGGGTACGACTGGCCTTCCTAGCTACCTGAGATCCCACCAACTTACAATCTAAAATCTGCACATGCTCCTCTGACTTTTTGCATTGTATTTTATCGTGTTTATGTTTTAATGTAAGATAATATTAACAAAATTCTGTAACAAACTCAAGGGAGGTTGATTTACGCATTCCAAGGCATGTAAAGACCAATGCTTATCTAAAACTCCACAATTATGATAGTTTCTAGACTCCTAATTAAATTGTTATATCCTTCCCAAAGATGTTCCTTTTAGTTGAGCTATTGCATAAAGAATACAGTGGAAAATTCATTGTCGAGTTCAAAAGACAATACTTTAAAAAAGAAAATACTGTAGATGTAGCATGTTTTGGAACAAAAGAAACATATTTCCTTGTTTTAGGAAATAACTATGAAGGATAAACTACCAGGATTCTCTCAAAGAAAGCAACAGCTACTCTTCAATCAGCTCTTCTATCTCTAAGGTTCACCTTTGACCAGACCGTATTTTAAGCTGACATGTTTCATGAAGTGTAGATTTTTCATATAAAAAGCACTCTCCAGTGGTGATTATTGAAAATGATATTCTGAAAATATAAACTCATTATAACCCTTGAGGTGACAATTTGCAAATTGCCCACGTTCAGTCAGTAGCATCTAGCTGTATAGGGTAAAACACTAGGTTTCAAATATATTGTATTTTAAATCCTCTGTACAATTGGCTCCTGTTCCTAAGACAATTTTGAAACTCTTGAGAGAAGCATGCTATGAGATACTTTGAAATGCTAAGCACTTGATATATCAGGAAATATCAGAATATTGTAATACTTCAAGCATTTCCCCAAAATATTCATATACACCCCCAAAGAAAATTATTTTTGCACTTCAAAGTCTACTTGCAATAATATCTAAGTTTTGTTGTTGTTGTTTATTTATTTATTTTTTTCCCCCCAGTTACTGGTCATTCTTGTGCTCTCAGTTTCCAACACAAAAGGTCGGAAAACTGCTTACAACAAGGATTTGGTAATTGAGATAGTTTTATTTTTCTACAGTGCACATATTTCACCACCACTCATCTCAAATAAATAAATTACTTTTCATTTCATTTGTTGAGAGAGACTTATGAGAATAATGTTCTAAGTCTGAAAGCGTGGTATGTGATAGTGTAAATTCTGGCATATAAGGTATTATTGGCAGAAGCCTGGATAGGTACATTACACACAAATGGGAAGGCAGGCCATCTCACAATTGAAATCTAATAAAACTCATATATCATTTTTTTCAAATATTCTTTATGTGACACTTTTAAAAGAAATACTATTTTTAGAATGTATTAGTTTTGTAGAGAGCTTTAAAAGATTTTACAGAGTCTGTATAGCACACCCTTTAAACTATAAAATCTTAATACAAGTTCAACACAAACCTCAGAGGAAAGGAAAAAAAAACCAACATGAAAGCACTTAAACTTACCTGAAAATTACCAGATTAACTTTTAATTCATAAGACCAGAATATCTGTGAAAAACATTTTAGAACTTTCCAGAGCTACTCTGCATGTTTCTAGAAAACAGATTTTCCTTCTCTGTTGCAACATAGCTTATGACAACTTTAGGCTTTAAGGTACGATGCCTTTATGCTGCCGAATGGCATGCATTTCTGGCCCTCACATAAGTAACTGATGGTAAGAATGGACTGGTTTCCTATTAGTCATATCTTGGAATGCTAGAAAAAAATATAAATTCTGGATGTATGTTATGGGCAGGATATAAATGGAAAGTCAAAGGTTCCTCTGCTGCAATTAAGAACATTATCACTAATACTTCATTCATTAGAATCACAGAATCCTTAGAATTGGAAGGGACCACTGAAGGCCATCTAGACCCACTCCCCTGCAACGAACAGGGACACCACAGCTAGGTCATGTTGCCCATGGCCTGATCCAGCATTTCCTTGAAAGTCTACAGAGGTAGGGCATCAACCACATCACATGCACCTGTTCCAGTACCTCACGAGCCTCACTGTAAAAGACATTTTCCTTATATCTAACCTAAGTCTACCCTCTTCAAGCTTGAAACCATTTCCCCTTTTTCTATCATCAAAGACCCTACCAAAGAGTCTGTCCCCTACTTTCTTGTAGCTCCCTTTAGATACTGAAAGGCTGCTATCTAGTCACACCTCACAGCTTTCTCTTCTCCAGGCTGAAGAGAAGCTTCTCTCAGCCTGTCCGCAAAGGAGAGGTGTTCCACTCCATGGATCATTTTTGTGGTCCTCCTCTGGATGCACTCCAACAGGTCTACATCTCTCCTGTACTGAGGACTCCACATCTGGACTCAGTACTCCAGGTAAGTCCTCACCAGCATAGAGGGGCAGGATCACCTCCCTCAACCTGCTGGCCACACAGCTTTTGATGCAGCCCAGAATACAGTTGGCTTTCCAGGCTCCAAGGGTACACTGCTAGCTCATGTCCAGCTTGCCATCCACCAGTACCACCGCATCTTTCTCGGTATGGCTGTACTCAATCCTTTCACCTCTCACTTTGTATTGGTAAAGGGGGTTGCCTTGACCCAGGTGCTTGCTCTTGGATTTGTTGAACCTCAGGAGGTTTACCTGTGCCCACTGGTCATCCCTGTCTGGGTCCCTCTGCATGGCATCCCATCCCTTAGGTGTGTTGACTGCACCCTGCAGCTTGGGAGTGCACTCAACCCCACTTCGATGTCATTACCAAAGATATTAAAGAGTATTGGCCCCAGCACCAACCCGTGGGAGATACCATTTATCACCAATCTCCATCCAGACATTGAGACACTGACCACCAATTACAGTTAGCAACTGTTAAGTTTGATATATTAGCATCAGAGTGTACTGATGATGTTTAGGTTCCCATTTCTTGTTTCTATATGTCTAAGACGGTTTCATTTCTCTTAGGGAAAAATGTTACAGAAGAGAATCTGCTAGTTTAAAAGTGCACAAACTTACACTGAGTTTTAAATTTGTTCCCATCCAGTAGCAAAGGTCAGTTGCTATATTTGGTCTTGAAATGGCTACATTTTCCCTACTAGCCTTTTAACTTTTCCCTACTTGCCTCTTAACCTCTCCCTGGAAAGTCAGACACAAATATTTTCATTCATAATTTAGCCACCACCCAGCTGTTTTCCACTTCACTCAAGAATGGTCAGACAACTGTACGAGTAAATACAGTGAACATTTGAAAATCTCATACAGCTGTGAGAATCAATATCTAAATACACAACTATTCCTGCATCAGGGCCAATGAAATGTGTGTATCTATTCAGGTTTCTTGTGAGGAGAGGAACAGAGGAACACTGCCAAAGAGCTTACACTGTGAAGGGAACAAGAGGGATATGTCCGCTTCTGATGTATTTTGGAGGCTAATTGAGGAAACAAGAAGTAGGTTTTGCTGTGTTTTATGGATTATGCACTTTCCATACAGGTACGCTACCTGTAATATGTACATATGCACAAGGCATCTAAATAATGATGGAACTTCTTTCAATCACAGAGGCTCAGCAGCATAAAGAAGATCACAGAATCAGAGCTGCAATTACTAAAATTAATAGTATAACCACAACAACTAATTAATTAATTAAAATATAAATTCTCCCTTAATGAGAGATAGGAATTGGAATTCATTATGGTCATAACACTAACATCAAGCATTTTTAGTGCATAATTCCTTGAAACAGATTTGATTCTTCTCTAAAATAGACACTCAATATTTCATGTTGATCTAATGTCTAAAAACATTCCAGCCATGCTTGAGAAATGTGTCATCTTCCTACTCCTTTGTATCTCCTTATTCCACTCAACGACAATATAATTGAAGATGTTTGTGATTGATGCTCCATTCTTACTACAGTTATTTCTGGCTGTGTAAATTCTTCTGCCTTCTCATTCTTCCCTTGAGGTGTCTATGGCTTCTTTCTTCCTTTAATTCAAACAAACCTACCATTTGGCTCCCATCAAAGCTTAACAATTTTCAACTCTTTAGTTAAAGAAGTACTGATCATGACAAAGAGGGACCAGAGTGCCAGATTACTTGCCAGGCTACACATTGTTTTATTCAATCATTATTCACCTTTTTGAGAGTTAAAATCAATTTCTAATTGTCATTTTTAAAAAGTGTAATTTAATCTCTCAACTCTCTCTTCTGTTTTTGTTTTTTCTGTTAAAACCTTAGTGGTGAATCAGAGTTTAATGACACAAAGACTACTGGGACACAAGAGAGGCACTGCTTGGTGAGCACAGTATGTATGGTAAGAAGAGTGAAAAATTTTGCCTCTTCATTGAAGGCTATCACCCCTCACCAGCATAACTCTAACAGAAAAATAAATAAAGTGATGGCCTCCCAGCGATGATGGGGAGGAGGGAGGGAAGAGGGAGCTCAGATTACAGTCAGCCCTAAATAATGCATGTATTTCCTCTGTGGTGTTCAAAAGAAAGGTAATCTGCTGCCTAATAAACTCATCATCTCCATTTTTGTGTTTTTACCTGGCCTGGTCAAGTAAGCCACTTATGTCATGGGAAGTCTCAGAATTCCCCCTGTCAAGTGTGGGAGGAGTAACAACTGAGATTAAAAAAAAACAAACAAAAAACAACAGCAATAACAAACCCCACAAAACTCAACAAAACAGAAACAAAAAAATGCATCAAGCAGTAATCTCAGAAGACAGAAAATACAGCTAAAAGTATTAGTCTTTTGAAGACAGTATAGTTCTATGTTTATTCTATATGTTTGCCATAGTGAAGAATCACATGTTTTAGGGATAAAGTCTTTTATGAAGGGTAGTCTTTATGCGTGTGCTATCCTTGCATAAGCTTCATCAAACAACATTTCCTAAGAGCTACAGTTAGTTTGTTCAAAGTAAGATTTCCTAAGTTTAGTTTCCACATTCTTTCTCCCTGCAAACTGAAACAAGCTTTTCAACATACTTTGCTGTGTAAAATTTCTCAGGTGTCCCCCAAGCCAAAACAGGAATTCATGGAAAACATTATCTTCTGAAAGGCATAGTACTCGTCTGTTTGGCTCACCATTTGCCAGAAAGCAATACTGCGTTGCCAATATCTATCACATTTATCAAGAAAAATACTTTAGATCCAGTTAGTCTAGATAATCTGTTCTGCACAGGAAAAAAAAAATCCCTTCTTTACTAATTAGTTAAGTCTCATTAATAGCATAACGGTTGACTGGACCAGCAACATGCCTGGATGCCTTACTAATCTAAGCCAGCCCTCTTTTCTGAAGCTGAGAATAGAGCAACATTACTTTTTCAACAATTTTTTTTCATTGGACTCCAGTTTCCCG
The DNA here is from genome assembly GCA_002909625.1 of Bambusicola thoracicus. Lineage (NCBI taxonomy): Eukaryota > Metazoa > Chordata > Aves > Galliformes > Phasianidae > Bambusicola > Bambusicola thoracicus. Next base: position 24,830 of record PPHD01001706.1, on the reverse strand, counting down.
TTATGATTTCTCAGTGTTTAACATCTGTGACTCAGCTGCAGGAGGTTATGTGCAGTGACAAAGACTTGAAACAAATCTCTAACATGTATACCTAGTGCAGGCACTGAATTGTTAAAAGTGCTTTGGCACCTTCAATTCTACAACACTGTCAGTATAGAAATAAAATCCAACTCATTCAATATTTGTTTACAAATGACAATCCTGAGAACTGACAAGTCCCACCACACCTCAGATTACTGATTGAACAGTCTGAACCTCTTCTGGATATTGTAACATGATACAGATTCCAAGAAAAAATACATTCCACATACATATTCAAGCTACCTCCTCCATTTCTTTGCTCCAGCAAATTCACTTCCTAACATTATTTTTGTCTTCACATATTCAAAACTCCCAAACATGTAAATTCCTGTTGTTCTGTGCTCACTTGTACATTCTTGACATGTTTTTTTTCAAAGTTTAGGTCTTGGTGATTGCGATTTCTCCTGCAGGAACAGATTGGAAGCTGGAGAGAGATTGCACTAAGCATCTTCTACTCTCCGAATGACTTACACATGACTCTCTACCAGTTAGCATTATCACAACAGCAGTAACTTAGAATGTACACTTTACTTAAAGCCATTGTTTACAACTGCAAGTAAACAATTTTTCTTTTCTAATCACAAAGTATATAGTTTTTCTGCTGATATAGTTTTTCTGCTTTACAGAAAGACTCCTTATAGAAGTACTCCAGGATTTGCCTTGTTTTCTGAATGCTTTAGTTTGAGAACATGCTTCTTTGCAACACATTCATGTTTGCACACAAATTCTCTTCCCTCATTTTGAGAGTGATGTCACTGTTATCCCTATATCCTTTCTGAGAAAGCAAGTGATTTATAAATATTTTCCACTTTGAGACGCATAAATCACTGGGCTGACCTGCACTAGCACTTTGTCTGCTCAGCCTTGATGTGCTTTGGGATCTGGCAAAGGGTTTCATTCTACCAGGTCAGTTTTTGAGCTTATCAGATGGAAAGGCTTGATTTAGACAGGTTAACTTCAATATTTCTTTCCAACTTTTTTGCCATTTTAAAAGAAGTCAACTCCCCAAACTGTCACGTAAGCAGTAAATACTCATAGAAAACAGCTCTCTTGTAACTTTGAGTCAGACAATTTATTGGAAGCGGCAAAGCTATTCTATTCTTTACAGCATTCTGCCTGTCTGAACAAACAGTCTTTTCTGTATGGCTGTTAACTACCCATTTAAAGCAGTGCTTATGTGTCTTGGTTGAGGGAGAACATACTGTGTGCAGAGCAAACCCTCCTACAAGACAGTCCATACAACAGTGGGATCTCAAGCTGGGAATAGCTTGGGCACTTGTGGAACAGCATTCCCTTCTCGATTTATTTTCTCACATTCTATATCGGGAAGAGGAAGCGATTCTTTCCCTTCAGGCTGTTGGGCTTATAGGGACACGGAGAAACTATCGTATGCAGCTAGTTCATATGAGCCTAGTACATCTTCTACTGCCACTAGGCACTACATCAAGGAGAGTCAATGTGGCTGGACAGCACTCTCTCACTGCTTTCATGTCTGCATCAATGGCATATTCACTTCTAAGCTTTTATTCTGTATTCAGAGGCAACCCCCTCTTGCAAAACCACTCTGTCAAATTTCCTGGTTAAACACTGAACTTAGCTATTATTTTCCCAAGCATTCTGCTCCCTGGATAATGCTTTCTAACAAATCCATGTATGCTTTCAACTAAAGTAAGCCTGAAATTTGACTGCCTTCCTTCTCCAGATATAATTTGTAATCTTCACCTTCATAGTACTGTATCAGTCTGCATCCTTTGTCTGATTTATTTAAATCAGTCCTATCTGCCATGAGAAGTTATTGTCTTAGTTTCTCTGTGCTGCTTTGCCACCAAATAATGGATTTTTACATGTTAACCTGACATGAATGCAACTTCCATGATTCTCTTCTGCTACTGCAATCGCTATTTATTCTTCTGTAATCCCATGGATGGTGCACCCAGGCATGATAATTAGTACTTATACAATCTCTTGCTTCTGCTTTTACCTTTTATTTTTTTAACTGTCATTTGATTGTTAATACTGCCTTTTCCAAAGACCATATTCTCAGTTCATTTTCCCAGCCTTCATTGTCTTTATTACTTTCAGCATCAAGAACTAACCATGTTTCATTTATAGATCTCTCAGGTTCATTTATCATCCTTCCTTTTCTAGGTTCTGCACCCATGACCTAAGATTCCTGATTGTTAAACATCCATCTTACATAAACTTCCCTTTAAACTTTCCCTGCTTTACAAACGTACATGCCACCACCTGACAAACACCACCTAACCTATGTGATTAATTATACAAATGCCATATATTGTATAATGAGAGAAAAACCTGCCTAGTGCTTCCAAAGATGTTCCTTTCTCAGCACATGAAACATCTTGTGATCAATTACTGCAGGTAGATAATCACAGAAGAATACAGCATAAACATTCTTGAACAAACTGCTCTCGCAGACTTCTGTAATACCTATTTGGACCAATTAATGTTTTACTTCATGAGAAACCTTCTTCATTTGAATAGATAACTTGGGCTTTATGTTTATCCTAAGCTGGGATAACTTTGATACATTTTAATAACAGTAAATGGGTATATCTTGCAGACAATTGAGTTGTACTCAATTATTTCTAGGGGCTTTGTCAAAGACAGCTTTAAAAAGCAAACTATTATCAATAGTTTTAACCTTGTCAGGTAAGGGCTCACATGCCTACCAAATGATTGGAAAGGTTTGCAAATCATAATCTCTTAAGTGGAAAGACATTGGATTTTGAAGCCTTCTATTTTCTGCCTACATTTGTGTCAAGACATAAAAATAACCACACTTCCACTTTCTGTTCCACATCTGTATATTGGAATACTGCTATATACTGGGCTGCATTAAAAAAAAAAAAAGGGGTGGCCGGAAGGGAGAGGGAGGTGATTGTCCTCCTCTACTCAGCTCTTGTGAAGCTCCATCTGGAGTACTGCCTCCAGGCCTGGGGGCCCCAGCACAAGAAAGACACAAGCTGTTGGAATGGGTCCAGAGGAGGGCCACTAAGATGATCAGAGGGCTGTAGCTCCTCTCCTGTGAGAAAAGGTTGAGGGAACTGGGTTTGGAGAAGAAGAGGCTCTGAGGAGACTTAATTGTGGCCTTCCAGTACTTGAAGGGAGCATATAAACAGGAGGGGGTATGACTGTTTACATGGGTTGAAAGTGTTAGGATAAAGGGGAATGGCTTTAAACTAAGACAGGGGAGATTTCAGCTAGATACTAGGAGGAAGTTTTTCACACAGAGGGTGATGACGCACTGGAACAGATTGCCCAGAGAGGTTGTAGATGCCCCCATCCTGGAACCATTCACGGCAAGGCTGGATGTGGCTCTATACAGCGTGGTCTAGTGGTTGGCAACTCTGCTCATGGCAGGGGGTTGAAACTAGAAGATCTTTAAGGTCCTTTTCAACCTAGGTCATTCTATGATTCTATATTTGTTTTGATTTGGTTTGCTTCTTCCTCTGGAGTTAAGCAGGTAAGTGATGTAGGCACAGCTTATAGTAAAGCCCTCTTTCCCAGATGGCCAGCCAGCACTGGCCAGTGCCATCATAAAAAACTTAGTTGCTGTGGTATAAGGAGGACAGAAAAAAATCATGCCTCCACTTCTACTTTCCTACTGGACACCTCCAGTGCCACGGTACAGGGAGAACTGCAATACCTCATTCTCTTTGAAGATACAATGAAAATCCCTGATAGTTGGAAAAATGAAAAATTACCATTAAAAACTCAGAACATTTGACCAATCCTAAAGGAAATTGCTGCTGCCCTAGAAACATGTACGCAATATATTTATAGGACAGAGCAAAAATATTATTCTAAAACTCCATTTCCCTGTGTTATTACAAAACGACAATATTGTTTTTATCTCATTTCCTTTAACCAGATTGACAGAATTACAGGTTGACATTACTGTGAAATTTTATGATGTATTATGTTAACTGTGCCAGTTTGATTAGCCTTGATTGACAGTCAGTACCTGCACAGAAAGTTAAATGTCTCGGGAATATAAGAGAATGAACAGTGTGTAGTCTCCTTCATTAGTGTAAATATACAGGTAGCTAAAAGTAAAAGAAATATGTAACAACAGAGGAAGTAGCAATAAAATTACAGGTACCATTAAAATAATCAGGGTGGTGGTGGTGTCATATTGATCATTTTATATTCTCTCACTTAAAATATTCCACATTTGCCAAACTTTTAAAACACAGACTCACAAATATAAGTTTTTAAAAAATTGAAATCTTTCTATATATACTGTGTTTCTAGATATTTTATCACACTGGCTGAGGCTATGCTGTGGCTATATCTGAGCTACCATGTCATAATGCTTCTCTCCTACACCATCTTCATCTGCTATTTAAACTAGAGTCAAGGTTCTTTTAGACTATATAACTGGAAGCTAGTATGTCTCATGAATTAAGCATCGAAGACATGTTTTCTTTCTCTGGCTTTGGGGTGTGAGTCCAGCCTAGAGCTCAGCACAGCCTGTGAGTGGTGCGTCTCTATATGCTCTGCCTATAGATTACATTAATTCATGCCACACAGCTGCCATATGCCAAAAAGCACAGTGAGACACCATTTCTAGAAACTGTCACGAGCTTCACTTGTAGAGAAATAGGGGAATTCAAGATGAGTGCAATGGGGACTTGATCTGTCTTATGCACAAAATTTATTTGAAATAATCTCATAGGTGGCAAACTCTTTTTTTCATTTACTTAAACACCTTAGAAATCAAGGGACAAAAAGTAGGAAGGACCTTGTTCACTGAGTTAATGTATTTGCTCAGATCATCATGTATCTCCTAAAAAGAAGATTGACTAACCTCAGGAAAGTACTTAGTGTTTTGCCTCATTTGCTGTAGATAGAAAGCAGGTGGATGTTTTCTAAATTTCCAGCCTGAATTTATTTGTGGCCAGTTAATATCAAACTCTTAAGTTGGATGATCATACGCTTTTAAGTTTTCCCGATCTCCTAGCATTTTAAGCTTCTCATGAAATATGATCATATAGTCTCCCAGCCTTCTTTTTGCTAGTTACATCTCCTACTTTTCATCCATATTTCTCCAAATTTTCAGATTCTGCTACCCCACTCCAAAATAAGCCATTCTCCATATCTTTCACACTGAATTCCCATTTTGTCACCACAGGTAACTTCAATTGAACAGGGGAAGATCAACCTTGGGAGCAGAGGGGAACATCCACACCAGAACTATGTTATGCACAGTGAAACCTTTCTGTGTCTTATTTCCCACCCATGCTGAGCACAAAGTACACGTTTGCTGCCGCTAAACTTGCCAACAATACTCTGGAGGCAGAAGGAAACCCTGGAGTAAGAAGTATGCTGCTCTGCCACAACTACCCTTGGCTGGAGACACCACCAGTATAAGGCATTGGTATCTCATATTTCACACAGCTTCATAGAAATCATTCCCTTCTATAGCTGTAAGGGTATCATGCAGTCTCTACCGGAAATAGCACTCCAGACATAGGATTACATTTGACTTTCTCACATTACATCATAGTGATGCCTTTTAGGCTCTCTAAGATCATTTTCTTTTTTGCAGTCATTTCTATCTGGTGAAATTCCTTGCTTTAAGAGAATTTAGTACTACTATTCCCCAGGTGCATCATTTTTCACTTTCTGCTATGTAATTTCATTCCATTTTTGTTACTCCAGTCCTCAAAATTATTCAGCCCCGACTGCTCCTTTTTCTTAATTTTTGTCACTAGTATTTGTATTGTTTTTCAGATCTTCAGAGAGGTTCCTCAGAATCTCTCTTAAGTAGTTCCTTTTTGCTGCTTTCTTACAGTTTAGTTTCTTACAAACTCCACAAACTAGCAATCCTTATGCTGATACCTATACTTTCTGTTTAAATACATAATTTCTGATATGGCACTATACCAAATTGAGCTTCAGAGACATTATTAGCAATTTATATTTTTTTTCCTAAGAAGTTATTTATTTGTTTAGAAAGATAGGTTAATCTTATTCAATCTGCCCTTTCTATGCCTACAGGTATTTTGGTATCAAAATTGGTAGCAAAAAGTATTACTTGACTGAAAATGCTTCTTAGATGTTGAAATGTACTGTTAGCAAACAGATTAATTCATAAGAATTTCTTTCCCATTTCAAAAATTCTGAAATATTTTAATGAAATATGGCAATGGTAAATTCTTTCACATACAGACTTTGAATTGCACTTTTTTTTTTAGCCTAAATTACTAAAATGGCATAATAATAATAATTTGAACTATTCATTATAGTTACCTTTTAACTGAAAAGCTACAGATTTTACTTCAGTTACTTTTAAAGCAATATTCTGTCATTAATTTGTTGTTTTTATACAATCAACCAACAGCATTTACAGGCTTATCTCCAGTCATTAGTTCAGTATACAATTCATGCTTAAATATTTTTTTTGGCATCTACTGAAGTTACTTCATTACTGAAGTTTTGGCAACAAGAGGAAGTGTATTTTCATTGCAACCATCTTTCTGTATTCACTTCTCAATGGATATGTAACAATTCTAAGATGACAATGGCTGATGTCTTAGTAAAAGCCTCTCATTTTCTTAGTCCTGCAGCCATTCAGAATATTACAATAAAACAGAGCTTAAAAGTCACTACACAGAAAATTAAGATGAAAAAAATTATGATTCTAAGACACATTGAAATATCATAATTTGCTTCTGCTGGAGACCCTCACACTGATGCTATAATGGCACACAATAACATGAATTGATTCCAGAGGGAAGGCCAGTACAGTCAATCACTCTCTCCAGTCATGAGGAGACAACCTCCCCGGTTGAATAAACCTGTAGACTACCAGGAGCTAATATTCTTTCAGCTATAAAGCCCATGTGGACACAAGTCCTTATCACACAATGAAATCTTTAAAAGCTTTCTTCCCTGATGAGACATACATAGAATTTGGATTTCCTTTTGCTCTACAAACTCTGCCTCATGCAAAAAGAAAGTGCATAAAGCTCTTACTTGGGTACTTTTTGGGTGGAAAATAAAAGAGGAAATGGACAGCACTGATGGGAAAACACAACTACAAATGGGTCCTGCCTTAAAACCAATCAACTTTTATGTGTTTGATAGACTTAATGAAAGTGACAGATGATGTACACTAACATGAATGTAACTAACAATAGCAATTTACGTGCTAGGAAATACATTCAGGGAATGCTTAATGAAAGTAAATAAATTTGTATCTGGGGGGGAATGATAAGAGGAATGATTTGTGTAATACTGCTTTAAGAAGTTTTATAAAGGTTTCATTTCCATGGTATGTTTTTTTGTTGTCTGTGTTTTCTTTCTTGTTGCTGTTGGTGGTGTATTTTGTTTTTCTTTTAAATTTACTTATTACTTGATCTGTGCTCTATCAAAGGGCTAAGTCAGAATGAAGAAATTTTATATCACTGTTCCAACATTTCATTACTTTGTCACAAGATTGAGTCGATTTACAGTTAAGCCTTTGATGAATTTTTCAACTACAGTTCAGACTCTTATAGTTTGAGGGATATTTTTTCAAGTTTTGTTGTTTAAAATATACTGTCTGGTTTTGATCTGCCTTCTACTAACTTCCATGAGACAATTACGTTTCCAAGCATTACAAAATTGTTTTGCATTTGAAAATTAATATTAAGAAATAACCAGTTAAAATGAGAGGATAGTCACTGCTATTAAAAAGAAACAAGCAAACCCCTGCACACACACACAAACACACAGCTGGGGCATTTCCCAATCCCTGCCATTTCCAGATGATATTCAAACATTTTCTCCTTAATTGCAACGTCTACAAGAGCTGGAAACGTAGACAGTCATCTGTCAGAAGTCAGATTTTTGCTTCTGGCAAGATTATAAATAAAGATCTAATCTAAAACAGTTTCCCACTGAACTGCTTTACCTGCTTAACTGTTAATGCAGAAATATTTAATATGTTCTTCTAGGCATATCTTTCTAAAATTTTCCCAATGTTCTTTCATTGGGAAAAGAAGATGAAGAACAGAACCTTCAAACCATGTAGCTTTGATCATTGAAAAAAAAGTATGAATAAAAAATAAAGAGATAAAACATGAAATTACAAACTGAGAAATCTAAAACAAAAGTCTGAAAGCATAGAAATCCAAGTGATCTCTACAAGTATTAGTTATGATATTATTGTTAAAAAGTCATTAAAATGTTGTTATTATTAAAAAGGCATGTGCTGACCAGTAGTCTCCAGTCACATACTTTTTTCTAAAATACTTATCTCTGCTTTTTGTATTAAGACAGACTTTAGATATTAAACATTTCAAAACATATCTAGAATTAGTTCATAACTAGGCATAATAAGAACAACTGGAAATGCTGTTCCAAGTTGTTAGTTTTGTTTTTAAATAACTTACATGCTACTCTTGTTTTTCAGGTGAACTTTCAAGTGAAGAATATCCTTTGCCAATGGTAGATTTGCAGAAATAATCCAATGGCTCTCATTGTTAGCTTATTTTGTAGCTAAACTTGGTAGGTAAGAATTTGATTAAAACTTTTCTTACAGTACCACAAAGGAAATGCTAATTTAAGGATAGAAAAGAAGAAATTAGCCCGATAATTGCCTAAAGGGGTGGGAAACTGAGTTAGTGAGATACTGGCAGGTATGCCTGCCACCTTCTACTGGCAGATACTGGTGGACAATAATGAAAAGATAGTTAGGGCACTGTAAAGCAGCTACTATAGTGTTTTAGAGATCAGCTGTGGGTAAGTTTTTTAATATCTGGGTTTTTTAATTGTCTTCTGTACAATCTCACACCAGTAAAAATCATGAAGGTAGTACTAGAAGGCTGTTCTAAAGAAGGATAATCATACAGTGCAGGAAAAATTGGAGGACTGAAGAAGCAGAAGTGACCTAACTTAGTAAGAAAAACTGACATCATATTCTTAGGGGCTAATATTAACTTTAAAGTCATCAGCTAGACACAAATAAGCAAGAGAGAGACCTTGGTGGTGCTGCACTAAGAAGAAATAATAGCTGGAAATTAATTACAGACAATAATAATATACGTTTTATTTCCTGGCTGTATCAGGATATAGAGCTACATTTGTCACTGGGGGCAAATTAGTGCCAGGTAATGCTCACAAAGTAGTGGTAAGACATCATCTCATACTTTGTTTAGCTTTGGTCCCAGTGTTCAAGAAAAGAGCCTCAAATTGAATCAGATATGGAATGAGGATACAAGGATAATAGAAACCATCTCCAGATGATCTACAAGCTTACTTGGCCAACTGAAACAAAAGCTGAGAAGAAATATTATTATAGGATAGGGAACACAATTTTATTTAACAGTGTTGGCTCAAAGAGGGAGATTTAAATGATTTAAATTGTTTGTGAATAAATTTAGTTTAAAGACTGGAAGACATTTCCAAGGCATTAGAAACCCATCTAGAGCCTTTTATTTAGAGAAATTGGAATGCTGGGGTGGGGAAGGAATCATACTGCATCACAGATAGAGCTTAATGAAACTATAAGACATACTGTTTGATGATAATGAATTTCCATTTCTAGTGTGAAACTACTATTCCAGATTCTCATCATGGAAGGCAAAGGTATACTCAGGGAATAGAGAGGTGTCCCATATGTATATGTGTACAACAGAATCTGGAGATTTAAGGAGCACTGCTACCAAAAACTTTCTCTTAAATATGTTGTAGCTTTGTCTTTTAAAATAAATGTATTTGAAATGACTGTAAAAATAAAATACATCTTTAGAGTCTAAGGAATTTAAGGCGTGTTCCTTATAACAAATGCTTTCTCTGCTTATTTGTTAACAGAGGAAATTTTTAGTAGCTACGAAAAAAATTTAAAAAAAAAAATACTCCTGAACAATCTCAGACCAAAATTAAAACAACAATCACAAAGTTGCAATGCAGTAGGACTGCACATTTAGGTTATTTGGAAAGGAACTTGGTACTCAGTGGTTACAAGTCTTTCCAAAACAAACATAACAAAATCAGACTGCCTGAATTTAAATGTAAAATAATACAAAACATTTTATGTATGTCAACTCAAAGGTATGACATAATGATAAGGAACTCAAATTTGCTTTAAAGCAAAGTTATGACAATAGCCTCTAAAAAGCCACTGAGTCTTGTCAGCCTGTGATAGCAGTTAAGTATGCAATTAATTAGAAGAGAAAACTGCGTTCAGCAGCTATTTAAGCTGACTTGTTAGGTTAAATACATGACAAATACAGGGCAAAAACTACGGTCACTAACTCCCAGATTCAGAATGATAGCAAAGGCATTTCCCAGATCCCAAATCCAGTGTTTTGTCTCCAGTACAGTGCCAGTCTCATTAGTATTCAGTGTTGAAAGGACAGGGATCAGATCACAGGCCCTGCACAACAAGCACCTATTGGCTAAGGGATCCTGCTGTTCAGGTTTTATTTCATTCAAGAAATACATTCACACAGAATTAAGCCACTGCTGAACTCTACTGTTTCTGTCTTTTATACAGTATAGATCTGGCTGTCAAATAATCTCTCTTCTAGTGATTTAAAGGTGGTTATTCCTTTATAGTAACATATTAGCTTTGCCATCATCAAAGTTCAACTCCAGTGTGATCAGTTTCTTTTCTACTAATGTCCACAAAATGCAGCAGCTGGCATCTACCAGACTGAATTCCAAGCAAGTAGATGGAAATCGCTACCCCTGTGCCTGGCTGCTTCTGCAGCAGAGGAGATCTGTGAGAACATTGGTTCTGTAGGCTGGGAGGACAGGGCATTGCCCTCAAAGACTAACCCACCAGTGTCCTCCACATCACTAGAAGATGTCACTCCTTATGTCTAACGGATCTTTTGTAATCTTGCTTTGGAGAGAAATGTGCAGCAGTAATTGATTTATGGTATTAAAGATGGGCATTCCACAGCCAACTCCTCTGCTGAACTGTTTAGCCAAACAGTATTTCCAAAACTAAATGATGTCAAATTGCAATCAAAAGCAGACTGTTTTATGTGCAGCACTTCTTAGAAAAATTCTCAGACTAATATGAAACAAAGTGGAAATTTGACTCATTTAACTACAAGCTAACCATGATTCTGCTGGAAATTAATTTTATAGGAGTTCTTTAACATTTGTGCAAAGCAGGTTCCAAGTGAAAAGAAACTTCTCTTGTTAGACTAGGATTAGGACGGCTTGTTCAAATATAATTAAAATCTTTCAAAGCAGGAGCATTAGGCAGTCTCACAAACTAGTACATCCAAGCTGCCTTTATAGACTGTGATCCAATTTGTATTGGTACTTGCATTGTCTTTATTCCAATAAATATCCTACCATAAACTGTGTAATTTAGGCCACAAACATAGCAGAATTTCTTAGGCTCCAGCAGTAGACTGAGAAGCATACCGTATTTGTACTTCTTACCTGCTACAGACTAGCATGCCAGCAAACTAGTTAGAAGACAATTAGCCCAATTTCACATTTCCTAGTAGCCGAAAAATTTCATTTTATTTCAGTCACAGTGGATGGATGCCAAGTTCACTGCAAACAACCCTGCTGATTTACCCAGTCCATTTTAATACTTTAGAAATACTGTTAAAACATGGCTGTCCTAATTACGCAGGGATCAGTGCACAGTGTCCCTCTCACCCAGGATTCTCCCAGAAGAGCTGCAATCACCTGCATTCCCCCTAATTTCACCATGCAATTCCAACTAATTTCATCCTAGTACAGTGCTGTCAGACAACTCCCATGTCTCTGCGGTTTTAATCGATTAGCTCAATGTCTCTATAATGCATCACCAGCTGCCAGGCACAGAACTGGACGCTTCGCAAGCATTTCAACTAAAAGACAGTTTAATTACTATAGCAGCATCTCAAAGGCATAGGCACAAGGACTTGGAAAGAAATTATTAAAATATTTGGTGTCAACAAAACACTGTATAACTGAGCAAACAATGACAACCAAAAGGCAGGAAATAAAGAGACTCACATTTTTAAATAGTCCTTTTTTCAGGGACTCTAATGTATTCAGGCAAATGGACTGCCATAAGTACTGCTGTTTACACAATGCAATTGTGCTCTACAGTAATTCTTTTGTTGGAATATAGAAATGCTAAAAACTGACATTGCTGCAGCAGCTATTTACAATAGAAGAGAGATACCTTGGGTTAGAAAATAGTTGAAGTGAGTATATTAGATTAAAAACAGACTGCCTTAAACTCATGAATTACCAAACTGGACTGTAAACTCAGGTTCATTCATTGCATTTCTGTGCATCACTGCTCATGAGTGCAGTGAAAGGCTCTAGTGGCTGTCTGAAGTGAGCATGTATAAAGGAAAATCCTTACATTTAAAATAACAGCACTTCTAACAGTACCAACTGCAAGGTTGTAGATCAGTCGAAGAGACAAATGACCAGAGGAATTTAGGGCAAATCTTTTCCTCCTATGGTGTGCAAGTCTACAGCAGGGTCAGAATACAGTAGGAAGACCTTGGTTTTGCTGCACAGGCAGAGGATGAGGAAGCCAAACTGCACAAGATCCAACCAGTCAGATTTAGCACCTCACTCAAAAAAAAACCATGCAGAACGAAGTTTCACCAAGACTCAAAGGCTAAGACTGCACACCAAAGAACCGTAATTGGATTTAAAGCTTTTTCCAGCTGACATAAATGCTCACCAATTTCCTCAAGCTCCCATGTAAGGTTAAGGCTTGCAAGAACTGCAGCCTGGCTGTATCTTAAAGCTGGCTATTGAGAGGTTGGCAGGTGTTGGAAAGGGGTTCAAGGTCACATGCTCTGCTGTAGCGGGAGATGTCTATATTTGATCTTTGTGACCTCTTCTAGCAGTCTGAAAGGATGGCATTGACAGAAGCAGCATAAAGACTTGCCCATTTTTCTTTGCTAGAAGGAGGGTCATTTCGATTTATCACCTTTGTGATGGGAAGAAATGAAAGAGATGGAGAAAAGAAAACTTACTGCACTTAAAGACCATAGGAACTTGGGGCAACATTGCCATGAAATGAGAAATTCTAAATATTACAAAGTGCTTGTTCATTTACTGCTCATTTACATTATTTAAATTGTGCTATTTCATTTAATTAATGCGTTGGGTTGTTTTCTTCCAGTGAAGTTTCATCCATCTAATTTTCCTTGGTGCTATACAACAAATCTGAGTTATGGGAACACAAAACCTAGGGTCCTCTGTTTTAAAAGCAGGAAAAAAAATCTCTCAAACATACCACTTTGCTCAGCTCACATCCTCACTTCACTTGCAATTGGCTATCGCACCCCAAGTTTCCTCAGAATGGCAGGCATCCCTCTCCTATCACTTCTCAAAAAAATTTGCCATCCCAAGGATCAGTGTTCTCAAGTGAAAGGCACACACACCTTGGGACTCACTTCTCTTCTGGAAATGAGAAGACAAGTCTTTTCAGCTTGGTCATGAACATAGTCACTTTAGTCATCAGTACAATGCTAGGTACAGTGCAGGTATAAAGTAAATAGTAAGTTATAGATAATCTTTGAATTCATACATCTACAATAAACTAGTTTAGATTTACCAAATTAGCCATTTCTATGATTTCAGTGGTTATTTTTTTTTTCAGTACAACACCAGCATTATGGCATTTAAAGACATGTACGTTGACAAGTCCAAAATTACAATTTATATTTTAAAAAATCTACTCCAAGGAATTATTTCTTCTATGAAGAATTTCTTTACATGTTGTACAAAGTTAAGGTGCACAGGAGGTCCTGCTATTCAGCCACAAAGCGATCAGCAACATAGAGGAACTAGGGCAAACTGCTTCCAACATAAGCATGGTAATACTGCACAGAAATTTTATCTTAAACTCAGAGTTGTTTTGATTCCTGTTCTTCATCAGCCCTGTCACTGGTCAGGTCTCTAATGAATGAGTAATTTACATTTTTCACTATTTACATATCATCTGCAAGTGCGGTAAATGCAGGGGCACGGGTTGGTTTGTTCATTCGTTTATTTAAAAGCTTTTATTAAGGAACAAAAGTAATCACATATATCGCAAACTTGGTGATACAGCAGGAGTCATCAAAATATTATTCTGCCAGTAGACCTCTAGAACTACTATTAATGTGCAACTATTATCTAATCTGTGGTTAGGTGAAGGGTTAATGCGACTCTTGCTACAGTGACTTGTTTGCCTAAGAAGAGATATTTAATTTCCTTGTCTAATTATAGGAGGTAACTGAAAGAGGATCGTGAGTGTTTTGGTGTTTTTTTCTTTTGTTTTTCAGAGTAATATCATACATAGAGAATAGTATATCCTTGTTGGTTTTTTTTTATGCTGCTTCGTAATGAGTTGAGAAACCACTTCTTATTCATAATGTCTACAAACAAATTTAGCCACATCACCCCAGAGGATTATTCATTGGGTTTTCCAATGTCTGAATAACAAGTGTCTAGAGAATGATGTTCCCAGGGCTATCAATCTTCTGCTCTACCTTACTTAATTTTTGTCCAAGGAAAATTTAATGACAGCAGTTCTCTTCCTGGGAATTTTTAGATTTTGGGATCCCAGTGCATTGCAAACGATTTAACTTTTTAGAAATTGTTCTTATACATTCAGATAATTTTCAAGAATCAAATGGAAAACAGACAAAAAACAGACAAAAAAACAAACCAAACAAACAAAAAAACAACAACAAACAATCCATAAAACTGAGCTGGAACACTTATTGTTCACGTGAAAATCGTTCTCCAGATTCTGTAACTGCACACAGGCACATTCTTTAAATATGAATTCTATCTCAGATTCATTTAATCCTGATCTGACATCAGAAGAAGAAAAAAGTATTTAATTCATTATCACCCATCCCTGAATTAGATATATGAATGTGAAAATCTCTGTTACTAATTTTAATTGCACTATTCCCTCTCCACAGGAGACTGTTAAATTGGTTTGGTGAAATAGTAGTGAATCACATCAAAGTAGTAGGATACATTTTATAATATATCTAAATAACTATCCCATTTTCACAGCATGTTGCTGTGTATTTTAAGTATTAATATTATGAATCCAGTTTAGAAGAATGTAACTTTATTCAAATAAATTTTCCTCATACAGTCTGTTAGCACTGTTAAAAATCAGGCTAAATTCTAAGTGGCTATCAAGTAATAAAGGAGAAACATTTACTGCAGAAGCCAACATGAAAATGTGTTTGCCTCATCATAAAACACTCATGAAAGTAGGATGTAGATGCATCATTTTGATGCAATAATGGCCCTTCCCATCTAATCCCACTTCTTTTTCCCTCCTTCAGCTGCAGTGTTTATTACTTGCACCTAGAATAGGTTTACTTGTTTGCTTGTTATATTTTGTTGCAATTCTATCAAGTTAGACACTAACATTTCTCCAGATTTGCAGCATTATTACTTCCGCTTATCATCAACTCCAACCCAGAAGGGCAACACATTGTCAGACATCAATACTACCTTTTTTTTCTTATGAAACCTTTTGGTTTCATAAGAATGTAGAGGCCTAGATGACTGAAGAGTTTGACAAATGCTCAAAGAGCATTTAAAGAATTACCCAACAAGCTGTAAAAAAAGTGTTTAGGCTGCTAAAACACCCAAATATTTCAATGTTTAATGGCAAGTCAGTATAAAAAAGTAAGTTCCCACTGTAAATAGTCTCAGGAGTGACTTGCCGTAATTTTGAGGAGCATGCAAGAGAATGGAAATTATAGTTCTGCAGATAGTATTATGCATCAGACTGATAATCTAAAGAGAAATCTTTCATCAAGCTTTGCATCAACGTCCATTATTTTGGTCTAGATTTTCGATGCTGATGCAAAATTTTTCTTTAAATTTAGATGACTTTCTGTACCTGAAGTATTCAGTTTAAGAGGAGCAGCTGTATTGGATTTTGATATCTACACAAATAAGCAGACATGTATTTTGTTAAAAAATCTTATATAGAGGAGTACTACAATGCAAAGTTGAATTCTGAAAAAAGAAATTGTCAGAGAACATCCTACTTTAACATGTATACTGATATTACTCCATCATGACTTGCTCGTAAGTTACTCTCCATGTTTTCTTCAGCTAAGCTGTCAAGTATAGTTTCATTTGCTGTCAATGACTCAAAGATTAGATAAAAAAATCTACTGTGATCAGATTACACTTATGCAAAACATACCACAGATTAACACTGTAGATATGAAGGGACATGATGTCAAAATTCTTCCTTAACACAAGTTTTTTCAAACCATCCTATAGAATACTGAATTTTTGTTCACTGCCATATCGAGCTATGAATATATATGCTACGGAAGTTGCTAAGACGTAAACAATGTAGACAGATCTCAACTCTATTATAAACTCCATAGCACCAAGAAAAATTTTCCTCCCAGAAAATCTGTTTTTTATTTAAGCAAAAATAAAATGGAATAAAAACTTGTGCAAAAGAACAGCAAGCTATGCAATGGAGCATGCAGTAAAATGATGCCAGAACATGAAAAGCTATGAATACATCAAGTAATTGGCAAGCTACTGTTCATATCTGGTTTTCTGCCAGGTTTCATAAACCCCAGATAATCTTTGGTACCACCTGGGTTTCCTCTCCTGGCTCCTATTATCCAGCCTGTAAGAAGTTGAGTCTTTCTACTTGCTCTGGCAGCCCTGGGAATGAAGTAGCTCCTTTTCCCAGGTGCTTGGGCAACAAGGGTAGGAACTGCAGATTAACAGAGCAGGAGACAGCAAAGAAGGGGGATTAAGAACAGGTCCATATTGCACAGTATAGTGATGAGTGCCTGTGGGCAAATTACCATGTCTCAGAGCTCCATTACTATAGGGGCAGAATATTTCTAGTACTTATTCTGACTCAGCATGTGAACCCAGACACCACTGCTTTGTTCAGCATAGATATGCTCTGAAAAGCATGAACATGCTGAACAGGGAACAGATGAAAATGAAAAAAAAAAAAAAAAAAAAAAAAGAGATCATGATCTGAACTTGGAGCTTTGGAATCCAAAGCACCAGCAGAAGTAGGATGAAATTATTTTAATTACTTGAATTAATTCATTAAATGATTCTTCACATATCATGGAGATATGTGAAATTTGACAGCCGGTGTCTACTAAAATTCAGTAGTACAATAATTATACAGCTAATCATAAATAGGGTGACCTGTGAAAAATACAGTTCACACATGGAATGCTCTGTGTGGTGGGTATATACAAGTTTACGATGACTTAATGAGCTTTAAAATAGGCAAACCTGTTATCTAACATCACCTACAGCAGATGCATATTATATTTGTGACTAAATGCTATTCTAGGCATTGGACAGCTAAAGATTCTGGTAAAATTATTGTTTCCTTAATTACATGCAACATTTTCTTCATTACTTGCACAAAATTACGCATGCGCTGTTCAACAATTATTGCGTCCTTTGAGAGGTCTTCTACAGTTGGAGAGGTGATTGTTACAATTTCTCCACCTGAAGTGTAGAAACGGCCACAAAAATGATCCAAGGGATGGAACACCTACCCTGTGAGGACAGGCTGAGACAGCTGGAGCAGTTCTGTCAGGAAAGGAGAAGGCACCGGGGAGACCTGAGAACAGCCTTTCAGTATCTAACAGGAGGCTATAAGAAAGAAGGCAACAGACTCATCAGCAGGGTCTGTCACAACAGGACAAGGGGAAATGGTTTCAAATTGAATGAGTGGAGATTCACGTTGGATGCAAGGAAAAAGTTTTTTACAATAAGGGTAGTGAAGCAGTGGAATAGGTTGTCCAGAGGGGTGGTGGACACCCTCTCCCTGGAGACCTTCAGGGTCAGGCTTGAGGGGGGCTCTGAGCAACCTGACTGAGCTGTAGATGTCCCTGTTCATTGCAGAAGAGTTGGACTAGATGGCCATTAAGGGTCTCTTTCTACTACAATGATTCTATGAGTTTCTAAAAAAAAATTGTGTCCAAGTAACGTTGAAAATGTTCCTTGTTGCATTTTAAGATTGTGTGGGACAGAACCTGCAGAACAGAAGACTACCTATCAGGTAAAATCACAAGAAGTGACAGACACAAGAAGACAATGCGCATCTTTTCATAATCACTTGTTTACTTCTTGTTACTCTTCTAGATCATCATCAGTATTTTTAGCTTGAAGAAGAATAGATTTGCATGATTCAAAATAAAGTGGTAAAGTTTCTCCAAAGCCACTTTGAACTTGAAGACAATGCTTTAAGACAGAATTTTAACAAGAGATGTCATTAACACAGTTATGCGATTCAACTATAAACCATCCTTATTTAAAATTTTATAAATAAATGAGAGTACATGGCAACATAAGAAAGATTGGGATTAAAAAAAGTTCTAATTTAATTTAGTGGATGGTAGACTAGCTAGCGTAAAAATAGATGGCACAAAGAATCACAATGGAGTATTTTTTTAATTGAGAAATTTTGATTTGTTGTTGCTCAAAGTAATAGCAATGGCATTATTAAATATTTTGTATTAAATACAATTCAGCTGGCTTTCAACTGAAAAACCGTTGTCTGTGTATCCACCAAATTTCAAAGAGGACCAGGTGAAAATACAACATTTCTATCATTTCAGATTATATTAAGAAACATCATCAATCAGCTTTTTCAGGTACTGAACACCAACCCATCTGCATTTGTAATAAATTTGAATAAAATAAGAAAATGAATGCAAATAACTGTTTTTTTAGTTAAGTCTTTCACTTATGATGAACTCAAGTTCAGATATGTGAAGAAATCCTGTACACGTAAGTGATTTGAAAGTGAAGCGGGAGAATTTATTCACTGTAAAAGTGTTGGGTTGTTTTTCTTCCTAAACGAAAGCCAAGGAACTACTTCACATGTAAAATATGTATTGTTATCTGTGAAATATCTCAATCTAAATGAAAGTTGGAAGCAAGTAAGGAGGCCACGGGCATATGGATAGAATCTTCTTTTGCAATGTATTCCTATTAATTTGGAGTCTATAGTAACCTTAGCAATTATTATTAGTGTCAGATGTACTGAAATGTGGTTATGAATCACTACCAAATTCAGGTATTAAAATTTCTTAGCATCAAGCACCTCTCTGACAAATGAGTTAACGAAAAAAAAAAAAGAAATTTAAAAACTAATCCACTGTGTTTTTGTACAGCACATAGATAATAACTACCTGTCTGGTGAGAAAACTGGAATACTAAAAGACTAAATATTCCTCAGTGTAAGTTTGTTGTCAGGTGCTTATCTATTCTGTCATTCTTTAAATACTTTTGAAATTGAACTGTTTCCACCATGCACTTCAACATTCGTCTGAGCTGTACAACAATCTACATAGGAAAGAAATAGTAAAAGGAAAAAGAAAAGAAACATTCAAAGCAGTATACATCTCCTTTGTCAGATTTTGCAGCAATTTCATGAATTGCTCTAGGCCACAAACCTTACTGGATATAAACACCTACTTTCACCTTCAGAACCATACCACAGATCTGTCCTCAGGTTCAAAGTGAAATGTATTTCACAGTCTCAATTCTGTCATCTGGGAATTATTAAACCACAATCCAAAACCACTGTGAGTAGCATTTCAGTTTAGTATGATCAGCAGGTCACTAAGGAGAGGTCCTATATTGCTCTTTAAAACTACATTACTTTGGAGGCTCAGAAAGGACAGATTTCACAGGTTGCAAGACAAAGAGCCACTATCAAAGATATCCTCACCATAACCAACTGTAAGTAAATAAAAAAAAGAGTTCAGCTTCTAATGCCACAGTGAACAAAGGGAAAAACAATATTAAAAGCTCATAGCAGATCTTGGTATAAATCAATATTTGCTTGGCCTGTTTTCCCAACTAACTTTTATACAAGTATCGACTTACATCTGAAGACTGACTCAAAAAAATGTGACCCCTCTTTCTCCCACACTTTTGCAATTCTCCATCATCCCCTCCTTATTCCTAACACTTAATTGACTTTTTTTTTTTTAAACTTTCTTTTCCAAACCCTCCACTTGCCACAGTGACACTATCTCCACATGCCTTATTACTGTCCTTACTCAGTAGAGTTCCCATACTGTATGGCAAACAGGTATATAGGTGCTGGACCAGAGAGATTATCACATTACAAAGGAGTAACGAAATAAAGAGCTTACCCGTGTCCTGGGCTCACAGAAGGGCTCCAAGAGGAGTGATCTCCAGATAAAAATCCTTCCTCCGTGGCAGTCAGCCCTTAGATGGGGTCTAGGAGTCACTTCCAGTCACTCAGGTGAAATTGCATTCACCTGTGCCCCTGCGGCTGACTCAGTGCTCGCCTCAGGTGGTCTATCAGAGGTTCAGGCCGTGATTCAACAGTTCCCATACACCATACTCAATATGTCCCTTCCTATTATTTTTAAACCAGAATATGATCCTCCCATTCTACATCCTAACTAGCATCTTCCAACTGTGCTTTGCTTTCAGAATGCCACCCCATTTCACAAGGTGCTAAAGAAGTTTCCTTGCCTCAGATCTTTAATCCTTCGGGAGCAAACTTCTCCATCAGAACACCTGTGACTGTGCTTGCTGATGACCTCCTCATCACACCATAAGAGCACATCTCAGGTATTCTCACGGGCCTCCACATACATGTACATCATAAAACATGATGTGCCAGCACCTTCTAATGCTGCTACATGGTTGCTTTAGGAGGACTGTGGCTTTATCAATGCCTGGTGGATACTTAGGTTTAGGCCAGCTCTCTTTGCTCTCTCTAAAGAAATCATTAATGTGCAACATAACCACAGAGACCTTATAAAACAACATCTCAAAATCTAGCAGGATTTGATTTTGAGAGGGGAAAAAAAAAAAAAAAAAAAAAAAAAAAGGAAAAGACAAAAGGAAAAAGAACAAAGAAAGAAAAAGAAAAAAAAAGGAACGGATTAATGAAGACAGACAGACACAAGACAGAAGGAACGATGATTTAGATGCTGTTACTCGTTTTTCTTTAGATATACTTTTCTTTTAATTGTGACCAAGGGGCAAAGTTAATCAGTTCTTTAGCCAGCCAGGGGTTACTGACAGCAATTAAGCCCCTGATGATAATTTTAGAGCATACATTTGCCAGCAGTTCACAGTACAGACACCTCTGGAAGAACTGTTACATGAGGCCATATTTTCTGAAACATCTGGAGAATGAACTGGAATTGTCAAAATTAGTGTTCGACATATGAGTTCATTTGTGACTATAGTAAAATTGTGTACTTTGTGTGATAAATTAAGAATTGTTAGCATTTATATTTATAACCAAGAAAAAAAATCAAGCACATATAATTACAGTATTATTCCTAAGAACTTTGGTTATTAACCTTACGTCTCTTAAGCAAAATGTAAACTAGAAAAGAGTAAATGCACTCATCTAACTGCTGATCTTACCAAGCATTAAACTTTCTTTTCGCACTAAATCTTACATATCAGTCAGCAAAACAAGCACAGTAAATAAGAAAACAATTTTAAAAAGACATTCTGATTCCTACTTTCAGTTCAAAATAAAAAATAGAGCAAAAAGCAAACAAACAAGGTAGAGATTCTTCTAAATACTTCACAGAATAAGTCTGGTTGTCCTAGTGGAGATGTTAACTACTAACTATTATGTAAAAAATCATTTAGACTACATTTCACACCAAAGTTAATAAATTTCATCAATTTTTTCATTACTTCTTTGACAAATATTGGGGTAAATACTGCAGTAAAATTTTATCTGTAATAAGTGGGAAGTAATGCTTTTACTAGGACACTAAAGGGATCATTTCTTATGAAAACAAAAATAATTTTTCCATCTTGATCTGTTTTATGGAAGGATTATTTCTGTTTCTGTGCTTGTCAATTATAGATGCATTCAACCAGTTGGAAAAGCATTTGATAAAGCCTATCTTCTTCCTCATCCTCAAAAAAGAACTGAACAAAAATCAGAGGTAAAGAAAAAACTGCCAATAAATAAAACCACTGAAATTATTTGTACCCTATCTAAAACCAGGATAAGTTATTAGAAATGTAGGAGAAGTCTTAAATTGTTTGTCCCTACTGAACAGAGTGAACATAGTGAAAATGCAATTATGAGAACTCATGAGGGACTTGGATATGTCAGTTTGAGCTATGCTCCAGATTCATGGAGAAAGTTGATTCTGATCCAACCAAGTGTACAATGGAGGAGTGGTCAAAGGCTGTTGGCTGTGGTAGTCACTACATAATTCCCTCATATGCCATTGCTTAACGGAATTGTTATGCTTCAATACTGACAGCTTACTGACCACTTCTGCTCAGGACAACCTTTGAAGGGGCAGTGAACTCTCCATTGAAAGATAAAGTAAAAATATATGATGACAGAACCTCAACTCTGCCCACAAATTTTTCATTTAATACTCAATAAAGATGTTCTATTTACAGAGAGATAAAAGATAATTATTATTATTTAGAATAAAATATCTGTTTTAATTTCTCTGACATCATTTATTGGAATTACACTGCTGGCTCATGGCCAGCCTGTTGCCAATGGTATCCTGGGCTCCAACAGAAGAGGGGTGGCCAGCAGAGACAAGGAGCTAATTGTCCCTCTCTACTCTGCCCTCCTGAGGCCCCATCTGAAGTAATGTCCAGGTCTGGGGCCCTCAATACAGGAAAGATGTGGAACTGTCAGAGACAGCCCAGTAGAGGGCCACAAAGAAGATCAGAGGGCTGGAGCACCTGCCCTACGAAGACAGGCTGAGGAAGCTGGGCTTGTTCAGCCTGGAGGAGAGAAGGCTACAAGGAGACCACACTGCAGCCTTCCAATATTTAAAAGGGGATTATAAAAAGGAGAGGAATCAACTTTTTACAAGGGTAGACAGTGATAGGAGAAGGAGGAATAGCTTTAAGATCAAGGAGGGAAGGTTTAGATTTTCTGCAAGGGAGAAGTCCTTTACAGTGAGATGCTAGAACAGGCTGCCCAGAGAAGTTGTGGATGCTCCATCCCTGGAGGTGTTCAAGATAGGGTTGGATGGGGCCCTGGGCAGCCTGGTCTAGTCTAGTATTAAATGTGGAGGTTGGTGACCTTGCCTGTGGCAGGGGGGTTGGAACTTAAAAATCCTTGAGGTCCCATCCAACCCAAGTCATTCTGTGATCTGTATGATTTTATGATTAGCTCAAACAATTTGCAGAGAAAATCATTTTAGTGAACTGGATTAACATAAGGAAATGTACTCAGTTTCCAATATCAAAAAGCAAGAAAGCACACACTCAAAAAGATTCTTCCTGCTCGTTTCATTCCTCAAAGATTTCCTAAAATTAGTAACCAAAACCCACTTGAAAGTTTTCCATGCCAGCACCTGAGTACTGTACTTACTGACAAGCGTCAGACTGATTTCAATTCTGAGCAGAGATCTAGCCATAAACTACTGCAGAATATGTAACTAAACAAGGGAATAAGTCAGGAAAGATGGTACGCACTGCAACATCTTTTCCAGTGTGTGAAGAGCACTTTTCAGATTAAGGGCAATCTCCTCTATCAGAGGGCTCACAATACTAAAATCCTTCCCCCTTCCCTCCCCCCCCCATAATATAAAGTTGCTCTTAAGTAAATGTTGCTTGCAATTGCCCCCCTTGCAACCATTCTCCTGCCAACACATTAAAAATATACAGCTCCACTACCTAGGAAGTATGAAATGAAGAACAAACATAAATAAAAGATTGAAATTACATATAGATTAGGAAGATTATTAGCTACATAAAATCCTACATGCTTCCAGGCACAAAAAAAACTGGAGAAGAGCTCTCCCCCACCTTCTGCTTGCCATCCAGTTGGATAGTGCCATGGATTTGCCTACGTGGTCCCCTCAGAGAGAGCCATTCCTGTTTCCATCCCAGGGGGATGAAAAACTATTTCCAAGACAAGCTGCTGCTACTAGACTCAAAGGAAGTGTTAAATCAAGGGATTGAACATCCCCAGTTTTCCTAGAATTCATTTCTCAAACTGATGACACTATCCTGATATCAAGTCATTGAAAAGGGAAAAGACAGTTCAAGTGTATAAAAATAATTCAACATTTAGCTGTCTTTTGAGATGCATGAATATAATGTATATTTTCATCACTTATGATCTAACGGGACAGAATCTACGTAAATTATGTTATTCTACACCAATTAAACCGTAAGTCACATACAAGTCTTCTGTCTATCACCATGCTTCTCACAACTTAAATATCTTTTCCATCTTCGGCTGCAATTTTCTTCAGTTTATAGCTGCGCAGTAGGAAGGGATAGGGGAAATTACAACAGCATATCGCTTTTATTTTCTTCTCCTTTCCATATTTAAAGATTGCAAATCTGCACTGAAAACCACAACAGTAAAAAGGCAAAGGCTCCACATCTCTAAAATTCTACTGGAGAATCTAAGTCAAAATAGGAATTAAGGAGATCTTGTATTATACATTTTGCACATAAAGTCATGATTGGATGAGTTATTCATAGTTACAGTAAATGACACTTCTCATTCTTCCTGTTTCTTCTTGACACTTCATGAGCATTACACATTAAGAGACTTCTGGTATATTATGGAGAAGACACACTTCCCTCAACATCACCACTTCTACTTACGTCAAATTACTTCACTGAAAAATAATGAGTAGAGATAGGTTAGCTAAAATAAGGACACATGAGACATACAGTTAAAAAAATGGGGGAGAGGGATGAAGCTTTCTGCAATATATTTTGTCTGAATACTTTTCCAATCAAGCTAGCTATCATTAAAAAAAAAAAAA
>PPHD01001705.1:13465-40786 GCA_002909625.1 Bambusicola thoracicus | reverse complement strand
TATATTTTGCCATCAGCATGTTATGAAGTTAACAGTGTGATACCATGTGCCATTCTTTCAGGTAGCAAATACAACACCCCCTAACTCCCTGTCCCAAGGTCTTAAAGGTTCTGGTGCCACATTGTCATGGAGCACTTTGTGCCTAGGAAGCTCAGAGTGCTTCACGAGCTTGATATAATTATCTCCATCACTAGGGGTGAGGCTATTGCCCTGCAAAGAAGCACCAGAGCCATGACTGCAACGCCCTTCCCCATGCCCTTCTCTCACTCTTGCTGCTCAGCTGCCCCAGTCATGCACCCAAGTCCACTGACTTGTCTTGTTTGTAGATCTTATAAGGCATAGAAACACCCTCCACCTCCACCCAATGGGATCTGCACTGCCATCCAATGACTAACCGTACTCCTAGCATCTTTCAAGTCCCATCACTGTTTAATTTTTTCTTGGTCCTAGGGCCCTAGCTGGCCATACTTGCTTAAAACAGCACAGTATATATGAAGCATTTCTGTCGATGAAGCATGACAAAGAACAGCCTCCTTGGGGTTCAGTGGCATACAGCTGGGAGCAGAAGGAACCATGTGCCCAAATCTGGTGAACTTCTACAATACCTCTTGCCTCCATGCTTGGGAGAAAGAACATGATTGGTGCCATTAGAAAAGCCTAGCAAGAGGACTTTCCAGCAGCAAGGAGGCCATTTCTTCTGTGTGCTTCATGGCACCTCATTCCTTCATACCACGTGTCTCCTTGCAGAAATTTAGGAGGTTTCTGAAGGAAGAAGTCAGGTGGGCAGCTCTATCTAGGGCTGTTCACTCCTGACTAAGTCATGCAATGAGTTCAGGGTTTATGCTGTGCACCATGCCTTTACCTTTGCATGTGCTGAGGACAAGGAACCACAAGTACCCCCTCACCTCAGCCTCCTTGCAAAAACACCATTCAAGCAGAATTAATATGCTTTGGCAAATTCATTAACTTCATAATGTACCGACAGCAAATTTTGTTCCCTATACAAACAGATCTTTCAAAGAAAATAACATTAACAGTGATACTGAACAGAAAGGATGAAGGTTATGCCTGTAACATGCAAAATTGAGAAGGAAAATGGGGCTAGCTAGGAAAGCCCTGTAGGTGAATGGACTCTGCTATTTAGATAAGAATAATGAAAGGTAGCTTGTAATATCACAGGTACTTCATTTTACGGTACCACAAAGTATTTTCCAAAATATATGTCATAAATACTGACAGTGTTTGATAGGCACAATTACTATAATGCAGTCATCCCCAAGTAAACTTATTGCTAAAAGCTGCAGTATCACTTTTTGCAAGTAAGATGACAGTATGATTTATGGAGAACTTGTCAGCCCAATGTTACTGAAGCTGCAAATGAGCTTTGTCATGCTCTTTCTCTTCCCTTGTAAAAAGGATGCTGCTGTTTTTCCCTAACACATTTCAACTAGTGTGAACAAATTAAAGGAGAGCTAGAAAGATAATGCCACAGCAAAAGGGACAACACTAACATATTTCAAGGACAAAATCGGATTGGATCATTTAACGGGCAGGCTTAGACCTCCTTGCGAAAGACTCTTAGCGGCCTACCATAAAATGAGCACTTGGTCATGAAAAACCCACTCAGCTTCCTACAGGCTTTGCACAGTTTCTTCTACAAAGGGACTGGTAGGTGTACCGAGAGCTGCGATGCCCAGCGGAACCCCCCTCAGTCCTGCTCCGTGCAGCCCAGCAGCTCTGACCGCAGGGTGATCCGGCCGTACCATGACCACGGGATGATGCGGATGTGCCGGGCGTAGATCGGAGGGTCAATGACGTTCTTCCGGTGTGTGTCATTGTCAAAATTTCCCTGGAAAACCTGGAAGGCAAGCAGCAAGATGGTTGGTGCCTGGATAGCCAAGCATGAGCACTAGGCAATGACTGAGTTAGAAAAGATCCAAAAGAGATATTCCTTCACACGTGACACCTGCTGGGTTCAAGGAGGACTATTCTTCTATACACACAGTTTTACTAATTTATCAAGATAGTCCATGGACTAGGGTTTTATAAGATGTCTGACAAATACTGGCCCAATCACAGGGCAAAACGGCATTCCTCCTTAATGAAGGACACAGTGTTATTTCTCAGACAGAAGGGAGCAATGTCTTATTAAAACATCAGATACCTGAAACTGAAAAGTAATGTCAAGAACTGACATCAGTGGGATCCAAAAGGAAGTGAAGAGCCTGAGACTCCACACAGCAGACAGAAAAACCCTGAAATCGGTGGAGCCGGAGAAATGACCCTATACATGTGACTCAGGATCTGTGTGGATTCTGGATCTGCATGCTTGGCTAAAACCTGAGGATTCCATGGTGCAGATTCAGCCCATAGTCCAAATCACCAGTAACATTTTAAAAATTAACTGCTTTTTTACTCGGCATTTGGATCATGTCAAATTAATCCTGGGAGATTCTGTTACTGTTTTGGATGAAGTAACATTAGAAGGATACTTACTCACCAATGCAGCTTGGATGCCATCGCATAAGCTGTGATAAAGTTAGTGACTATAAAGGACACTATCATATTCCGTTGAAAAATGTTACCATAAGCATTAATAGCATTGGTAGGCAGTTTGTGATTCAATTAAAAATATCTTAACACAGTCTAATGCATGTAAAGACATTATTTTCAATGGTATGTGTTAGTCAATATATCAGTGCGTTCCAAAACCCTGGTCTGTGTTAGAACAATTTTTTCTCCTGAGAGTCATGATTCAAATTCAAAGGACACAGCATTTCTTTTTCAGCAAAATGGTCAGATTACCCTCCTGAGACATTTTCGGTTTATATGGGTAATCTTCAATGTCTTCAAATGTCTTTTCATTTACAAAAACAGTATTTGATGTCTTTTGACTTCAAATGAGTGATTTTCATTTGCATCAAGCACAAAAGGAGTATGAACCTCCAGAACAAGTGCTTATGTGACGGAATTAGCGCAGAATGAAAAACGCCTTTGAAGTTCTTAGGAAAAATGTCAGAGGTTGAATGCAGAAGAGACTAAACTACTATTTTAGTCCTTAAGCTTCTCTCAAGTACTATCAGTTTGGCATTTTCAAGAAAACATATATGCTCCACAAGTGATGCTCTTTCACAAGTGATATATTTCCCTCCTTGCCAGGAAGCTCAGCATACAGACATGGGAGCATTCAAGCTCTCAGCAGTTAAGATAAACAGATAAAATTGCAGACAGACTGGCCACAGAAACACAGTGCTGTGACTCAAAGGAAAAAAAAGGAAAGATTTTTGTCAGGAAAAGTTGTTTGTTGTCCAAGTATAGCCAAGTCTTGATTACATAAATTAGCTAGAGCTTGGCTAAGATTTCATCTGAATTTGAGTATCATTTGTATCAATACAGCATACATTAAAAGGAAGCAAACTCATTAAAATTGGCAAGGTACAATCTGCAGCAAAGAAAGCTTAAAAGCAAATAATTCTTCCCCTTGATTTTTTGTACATGCATTCAATTTCTCTGTTGGTATTTTCTTTACCAATTCAGACACTAAGCAATGCTGAGCCACAAACAATTCCTCCTGCAGAGCTACTGGAAAATTCTTTTACTCTCTATTTCATTTTACCTGTGGAAGACATCTCAGAAATAGCATTTTGACTAAGACTTAAAACAAAAGAAGTCTTTGTTTACCAGAAGAATGTATCTACTCACTATCCATACCCACCCGCATCTGTGCAAAGTAAGTGAAAATATCTGATGTAAACTAAGCAACAAATACAGACAAAAGAGTTGGATTATACCATTTTTTCTTAGAGCCGGAAAAGTGTATGTAAACTCAAAATGTCATCAGTACCTGAAATTGAGCTCATCTGTTTCAGATACTAATTTATGCAAATGTAAAATTTACTGTCCTTCAAAATTCAAGATACAGACTCAGGAAATTAAAATTGCTAGGTCAGAACAACAATTTTAGAGAAACAGGTTTATCAAATAGCTAGAGGAACTAAATGTGACCGGCATGAAATATAACATTTCACGAGCAAATACACTGGATGTGTTGCTGTAGACCAGTGGCAAATCTAGAACCATATAATCATTCAGGTTGGAAAAGACCACCAGGCTCATCAAGTTCAACCATCAACCCACCGCCACCATGCCCATTAAACCATGTCCCACACTGCGATATCTACTCTTTTCTTGGAAACCTCCAGGGATAGATAATTTACTACAGAATCTTTCATTCTTCATTTTGCCTCAGCTTAAACTCACTAATGGAGTCAAGAAACTTGGGAGAAAGGAGGAGGTATGATGTCTATAATATCATAAATGGCACAGAGATCAGTCACGGACAACACTGCAATGACCATGTAGAATGAAATGAATGAGCCACCTAATGGTCATGCTTCTTCACACACTACGTAATTAAACTGTGGTACCCTTTCTCGCAATATTTAATTAGTAAAGTGAGATAAACTGTTAGGGGTAGGATCAGCCAAGGACTGTAGAACATGCAGGTAGAAGAGTGCAGGAAACTGGGAAGATGCAGCAGGGAAGGCCCTATGATTTTTTTCTCCTCCAGACATCTGCTGGAGGATGTTTGCTCCCTGACACGGGTAGGTCTTCAGACTCACTCAACAGGGCAGCTCCTCAATCACCAGGTACCTGTGTATGTAAAAGTGGATTGAAGCTCCTAGTTTTTCTTTTTATATTGAGAATATCTGTTTATGTCAGGCTGCATACTTAAAAGGTGTAAGTTACTAAAACTTTTACTCAGAAGCTTCAGCAAGTTTACACATACATATTCTCCACATACATATGTAGCTCCTCTGTATCTCAGTATTTTACAGCTGCTTTTAAAATAAAAAAAAGTAGAAAGTGTATGTGTGTGCTTTTATGTATGATAATTTATGACCAGTTTGCAAAAAAAGAACACAACTGTAGAAAATACATACATAATGACATTCTCTGCAAAAAAAATATTTCTGAAATATAAAAAAATTCTTGCTTATAGCTGTGTCAAACAAGCTATTTGGTTGTCTTGCCTTTAAATACTCACTGAGATTTTTCATTAGAACTAAGTGTTTTATGCCCTAAGCAACATATCCAAATTATGACAATGTAAATGGATTCATATTTTAAAAAGAGAATAATTGTATGTTTTATGACAAGATAATTTAGAATAACTATCTAAGGAAGAATAGCTTGGGAAAATTGAATTTATTATAACCAATGCTTGCTGTAAATGCAGAGCTTAAAAGCAGGTTTCAGGGCGCACTGACAGGACTAATTAACAGGTGGGGGCAGAGGGTAGAATTATTTGTTGCATTGTGTGAGTGGATGCCTCAGATATTTGAAAATTCAGGGAGCCTGATTCTCCACAGAGAATATTTCTCAATCTCATGTCTTAGAGAAACTGAAATTACATGGAAAGTCTGCATTGGCCATAGCATTATTGCTATGGGGATATCAGCAAAGAGCTGAGACTTTAACATCCAATTCTCACATGATGAAGTCACTATACTGTCTGATGAATGTTAGCCATATTTTTTGTACAGAGTATTTTAAACAGGTTCTTGGAGCAGTTAATCCTGCTCATAAAATCACAGAATCACTGAACCACCAAGGTTGGAAAAGACCTACAAGATCATCCAGTCCAATCATCTGCCTATCACCAACAGTTCTCACAAAACCATGTCCCTCAACACAACATCTAAACGTTCCTTGAACACCTCCAGGGTCAGTGACTCCACCACCTCTGGGGCAGCTCATTCCAGTGCCTGACCACTCTTTTGGAGAAGTGGTATTTCCTAACCTCCAACCTGGATATAATATTAGGAGCAGTCTATTTTAAAAAGAGTAAATAGATCTAGCTTCCATTTGGAGTTTGCTTCAGAGGATTTCATCTCATAAGTATGACAAATAAAGGGGAGGTATTCATTTCAAGTATAAAAGAAAGCTGAATGAAAAATATTTTTTATAGTTCTATTTCCCTCTTTCAGAAACATATTATTTCTTTATTGTCATCCACTGAAAAATACTTGTTCAAGAGAGAGTGAAATTTGCAGATCTGAACAATCCATTTACTCGTGTTGAAAATTTTTGTTCTTGCTTGGTGGAGTATTTCTTTGCACCACAGAGAGCTGCAAAGCTACAAGTGAATTATATTAGGTCAAAGATGGTGAAAGATGTTCTGATTTCTTAGCAGAAAGAGAGCTGCTGTTTATAGGTGTCTTGTTGTACTTTAGAACAATTCACAATTGGAAGATGCTTTTCACTATAAAAGACAGAGCAGGCTTTTTAAATATAAATGGATACGTGTTCAAACAGATATGTTCATGCACCTGTGCTTATGTGGTGATGTAGAGGGGAAAAAAGACATTCTTCCTTTTCAGTTGGTATTCAGAAAGTCTCTTTGCCAGCCTCACCTTTGTGCTGGGGAAAATGATGGAGCAGATCCTGCTGAAAGTTGTGCTAAGGCCCATTGAAGACAAGGAGGTGATCTCAGACAACCAGCATAGCTTCACAAAGGGCAACTCCTGCCTGACCTACCTAGTGTCTTTTTATGATGGTGGTCAATGTCTCAGTGTTCAGATGGAGAACAGTCACAAATGGTGTACCTCACGGGTCAGTGCTGGGATTAACACATTTTAATATCTTCATCAATGATACTGATAGTGGGGTTGAGTGCACTGTCAGCAAATCTGTGAATGATACCATGCTTTGTTGTATGGTCAACACACCAAGGGGACAGGATGTCATCCAGAGAAACCTAGACAGGCTCAGCAGTGGGTCCACATGAACCTCATGAGGTTCAACAAAAACAAGTGCAAAGTCTTGTACCTGAGATTTGGCAATCCCCACTGTCAGTACAAGCCAAGCAGTGTAAAGATAGAGCATAGTGCTGCTGGAGAGGACATGGGGGTGGATTGCAAGCTGGTCATGAACCAGCAGTGTGCCCTCACAGCCCAGAAAGCCAACTGCACCTGGGCTGTATCAAAACAAGCATGATCAGCAGAGTGATGGAGGTGATCCTGCTCCTCCTACTCAGCACTAGTGAGACCTCAGTGGTGAGTACTGCATCCAGATGTGAAGTCTTTAGTACAGGAGTGACACTGACCTACTGGAGTATGTCCAGACATGGGCCCCCAAAATAATCCAAGGAAACATCTCCTCTGCGAGGACAGGTTCAGAGAGTTCGGAATGCTCAGGAAGACCTTACAAAAACCTTTCAGTATTTGAAGGGGTTGTAAGAAAGAAGGGGACAGAATTGTTTATCAAGAATTGTGACTGGACAAGGGGAAATAGTTTCAAACTAAAAGAGGGAATATTTAGAGTGGATACAAAGAAGGTTTAGTGGGTGGTGTCCTTGTTCATTCCAGGGGAGTTGAATAAGATGGCCTTTAAGGGTCTCTTCCAACTCAAATAATTCTATGACTCTGTGTTTCTATGAATAAAATGACATATAGTGTGATATTTATTATTTCCTCAAGTTCTGAATAGATACCAGGCATGTAAAGCTTCTAAATTTGTAAAGTGTATTAACACATTCTTGCTACTTTTCTACTGATGTATCTCCTCATGTCCCTGAAATGGGAATTCACTCCTCTGCACATAGTTTGTAAGTGGTTTATGACAGAAAGTTCAAAGCCAAGAAAGAAAAGAGGTATTCTGAAGAACAACTGCCCTTCAGAAATGTTTACAGAAATTCACTTCAGCTCAGCTGAGGGCAAAAGGAACCACCTGTAATTTAAATCAGGGGAGAACCTAGGTTGAGGGCTTGAAAAAGTTAGACAAACAAGCAATGGGACCCTGGGAGGCAAGACACAGTGTTGAAACTTTGCCCTGATGTTACACAAGGTCAATATATTGATGTATGTTGTTTATACTCAACAGAGCTGTTTTGGTTTGTGCAAGACTTATCATCAGTCAAGTTCCTTCAGGCAAAATAGCAGGAAAGCACAACACACTATCTACACCACACAGAAAAAATGAAGTGCAGATCCTCTGTTGTAAATAAAATTTCTACTCTCCTTTTACATGGTATCAGACAAAGACCAATGAAATCTAACTGCCTGATGAAAATTTTCAAGTAAAATAGAAACTTTTTTACAGTGAAATTTTAAAAAAGTTAGTATAAGGCTAAAATATTATTTTAAACAGGAATACTAAATAATAATCATATTATCTTAGAATTATAGAAAGATTGTATTGGAGGGGACCTTAAGGATCATGTAGTTGCAATTCCGCTGCTGTTGGCAGGGACACCACTCACCAGATGAGGCTGCCCAGGGCCCCATCCAACCTGGCCTTGAGCATCTCCAGGGATTCACAACTCTGGGCAGCCTGTGCCTCACCACCCTCTGTGGAAAGAATTTACTCTGAACACCTAATTCTCCATCTCCTCCTTCAGTCTAAAACCATATCCTCTCGTCCTATTACTATCAGCCCATATACAAAGTCAGTCTCTCCCCTGTTGGTAAGCTCCCTTTAAACACTGTGAGGCTGTAATGAGGTCTCCCTGGAGTGTTCTCTTCTCCAGATTGAACAAACTTAGCTCCCTCAGTCGTTCTTCCTAGGTGATGCACTCCAGTTCTCTGATCATCTTTTGGCCTCCTCTGGAATCCACTCCAGCAGCTCCACATCTTTTTTGTGCTGGGGGCCCCAGGCCTGGATGCAGTAATCCAGGTGGGACCTCACATGGGCAGAGTAGAGGGGGGACAATCTCCTCCCTCATCCTGCTGCCACCCCTATTTTGATGAAGCTCAGGATACAACTGGCCTTCTTGGATGCAGGCTCACATTACTGGATCACATCAAACTTCTATCCACCCAAGTCCTTCTCTACAGGTCTGCTCTCAACGAGTGCTTCTCCCATTTAGTACACTGGGATTGCCCTAAGTGTTGTGCCTTTCACTTGGCCTTGTTGATGTCATTAGGTTCTCGTTGGCCCACTTTTCAAGCCTGTTCTAGTCTCTTTGAGTTGCATTTCTTCCATTATATCCACCATTCAGCTCAGTATCATCAGCAAGCTTGCTGAGGGTATACTCAACCCCACTATCCAGGTCACTGATAAAGATTCTGAAGAGTGCTGGTCCCAAGGTGAACCTCTGATGATTACCACTTGTCAGCAGTCTCCACCTGGACAAAGAACCACTAATCACAATCCTCTGGTTGCAGCTATCCAAGCAATTCCTTATCCACTCAATAATCCACTCTTCAAGTTCATATCTTTCCAATTTAGATATAAGAATATAATATGATAGCGTATCAGAGGTCTTGAAGAAATTCTGGTAGATTACATCATTTGCCCTTCCTTTTTGTACTGATGCCATCACTCCATCATACAAGGCCACTAGATTGGTCAGGCACAATCTGCCCTTGGAGAAGCCGTACGGGTTGTCACAGATCACTTCCTTGTCATGCATGTGCCTTAATGGAACTGCCAGGAGGATCCATTCCATGATCTCCCCAGGCACAGAGGTGAGATTCACTGGCCTACAGCTCCCCAGGTCTTCTCTAAAATGGGAATGTTGTTTCCCTTCTTCCAGTCACTGAGCACTTCAATTGACAGCCACAACTTTTTGGAGAGTGGCTCAACAACTACATCAGCCAGTTCCTTCAAGACACTGGGATGCATGACACTTGGCCCCACAAACCTGTATATAATCAGTCTTAGCAGATGTCCTTGAACTTGATATTTGCTTACAGTTGGAGGGATTTTGCTCCCCCCAGTGCCCACCTGGAGGTTCTGAGAAGTGAGAGACATGAGAAGTCTGACTGTCAGTGAAGACTCAGGCAAAACAACTTGCTGAGTACTTGAACCTTCTTCAAGTCCATTGTTGCCATTTCTCCCTTCATATTTATCATCTTCTTCACCTTTCTTTACTGGGCAATGTACCAGTAGAATTCTCGTTCTTATTTTTCATATTCTCACAGGGTTCAATTCCATCTATGCCTTGCCATTTCTGATCCCAACCCTGTGTGTCCAGATGGCATTCCTCTATTCTTCCCAGGCCACACTTCCCTGCTTCTGCTGCCTGTGCATTTCTGTCTTATCCCTCAGTCCGACTAGCAAGTCCTTGCTCAGTCATATTGGTTTCCTACCTCTTCTGCTTGATTTCTTATGGTGGAGGATCGAGAGCTCTTGTGCTCTCAGAAAGGTGGCCTTATAGAGCTGGCAGCTTTGTTCTGGTCCTTTGCTCGTAAGGACAGTTTCTCAGGAGAACTCATCCAGTAACTCCTTGCATAGCCTGAAGTTCAGTGTCCCAACTTTGCTTTTTGCCAGGCCCATATTACTTGAGATCACAAACTCAAACAGAGGATGGATGTTACAACCCAGACTGCCTTGATGAGCACCAGGTCCAGTAAAGCTTCACTTTTGGTTGTTTTGTCCAATACCTGGACCAGGAAGTCATCCTCAGCAGACTCCAGGAGTCTCCTGGATTGTTTCCAGCCTGCCATGTTGCTTTCCAGATATCCACATTAGAAATCCCCCACCAGAGTGAGAGCCTGTGAACACAATACTTCTTCTAACTGAAGCAAGAAGGCCTCATCAGTAGGCTGCTCTTGATCAGACAGCCTGCCATAGACCCCAACCATTGGATGACCTTCACTGATCTGGTCCCTAATTTTAATCCACATGACTATAGATGTTTCTCAGAGGCAATTCTTCACAGTCTATCCACTTCTTAACTTAGAGGGCAATGCTGCTCCTGCACTGCTTATCCCTTCTAAAAAGCTTTCAGCATTTGATTGTGGAATTCCAGTTATATGATTCATCCCACTATGTTTATGTGCTAGAATTAAGTCATAGTTTTCTAGTAGAACCATGGCTTCCATCTTCTGCTTATTTTCCATACTCCATGTAGAGGAGATGTAGAAGCACTTCATCTAGGCTACTGACCTTGAAGATGCATCCAAGATCACAGAACGCCAAAAGTTGTGTGTGACACCATACATGCAGCCATTCATTCAACTGATACATTTCCCTCCTTCTACTCAGGTCCCAGTCACCAACTGAAATCAAGAAAAGCACTGTCTCCTACTATTACTCCCAGTCCCTTCAGCATCCTTCAAAGGGACATGAAGTCTCTATTAGAACATTGTGATTTCCCTATTGCAGCAGTCACTTAAACAATAATATAAAAAATAATGTTTAACTATGACAGTGATGTGGGTTATATGTATGAACTGGATCAATCAGTGTAAATCAGGTATTATTGTAATTACACATCAGAAAGATAAAATATTAGCAATGTCTAGCAGAAAGATTTTCCACCTGACAATCTAACTTTTCACTTAAACTTATGTTTCTGCCTTCTGCTGCTATGGCAATTAACTAGATATACAAAGCACATAGCTTATAACTAATTCTTCAATTTGTCCAGAAATCCAGTGGCCGTTTGCACAGGAGACACTGTCTATCTGCAGTTAATTGCATGTCTCTTAGCTCATAATAACTGACAATATGCAACTTGCTAGACTCCTTTCTTATGTTCTTTCATTTCAGAAATCAGCCTGTGAAATGCCATTTGACACCACAGTTGGCCTTGAGTTACCTACAGCATGCCATGTAATTTATAAATCACATTTGGAATGTGATTAAAAAAAGGTCAAATTTGGTTTAGATCTCCTTAGCATTGGAGGCATAGTGAGCTACTGACCTCTAGTTGAGAAAAACAAGATAGCTATTGGCTCTGGTCCTTTTTCTAAAATGTAGTTTCTTCCAATTAGTCAACCAGCAATGTAAATTTTTCTTTGTGTCTTGAAGAGAACAGGAAAAGTATTCTTATTTTTCATGGATCTGATTCAAACTATTTAAAATGAATGAGAAAAGCACTGTTACTTGAAGAAACATTTTTTTCTCTTTATTTTTTTTTCCCTAGTACCTTTTACTCTGCCTTCATAGAAACTTAGCGTAGCTGTGAACTCAGATGAAAGCAGCTGAAAAAGTAGAAGCCAATCAGGAGCTGCAGGTGCCTGTTCTTGGATCATCATTTCCAGTAGGAACTGTGCAAAGAAAACTGAATACCAAATTTTCTTCTGTTTGAAGCAGCTAATTTATTTGTTGCAGATTTATCGAAGATATAGGATGCGGATAGTGCATCTGCAAATACAAGATATTAGTTTTGTTTTTTTTTCTTTTTTTTCTCTGTAAGACAATTTCACACATTGTATGGAAAAAAGGGAGAAGTGAATAGCTTTAGGAATTCATTAAGACCGACTGATATGTTAGGAATCATCCTGTAAAGTGCCCAACAGTGGGTAGTTTAGAATTAACCTGTCAGTTACTATTTTTATGTATTTTAAAGTCACAATATTCATCAACAAATCCTTACTACAGTCAGAAACAAATCCATAATTTCCGCACTTGAGATGCTTTGTCATACTAAAATGATAATGATGCACTTGTTAGAACTTTAAAGCAAGTTATTTTTCTTTTATACTCTCTTCTTTCCCCTTAGTATTTTTGGAACTATCTTTCCCTTAAATTATTGGACAAAGATTACCAGGATGGGTAGATTACCTATGGAGGTAATCAGAAATCTATTTATTATTGTCTTCTCTTAAAAAATCATTTCACACAATAAATAGAATGAATTAGGGTAAATTATGAATAATTTATGCTTGCTGCTGTTGATAGTTGCTAGTGTTTACTTTTATGTACTTTCTGTATCTTCAGGGGACAGAGGAAACCTTTCAAAGAAAGTTTCACTTTGCTGTGTAAACATAGTATCTTCTAAAACGTTCTTCCATTTTGAGCCAAACCTCAAATCTTTACACAAGCAAAGAAAATTGTTGTGGCTTTTGTGCAGGGATACAACTACTAGGTAGGACAAATGATGCTGTTTCTCTTCTGCTCTCTGTGGAATTGCTTTTTATTTGGTCATTTTCATTTTTCATTTGCATTTTTGTGCCACTCTGCTGCAAATTATGGACAAAGGAGCTGGTCAGAGAACACCCAGTATTACTGTTGTACACAGCCTGTGGGCAAACCCCATGAGAGTACACTGCACTGAGGCATCCTGGGCTGGAGTGGCGACAAAGGGCTGTATGTAAAACTAAAAGTTTTTACTGATTGATGTTCTGTGCCTTGAGCTAAAGATAACGTATATGCTCTCAATAATGAAAGGGATGATGGAAATCTGATAGCTTGTTAAAAATGCAGAAGATTCTTCCATCTTGGAAAGTGGAATCAAAATTTAGAATGGTCTTGACAAATTGGAGAAATGCATATAGGATCCATGCTGCAATTTAATAATGGTATGTACAAAGCCAAACCTTAGGAATTCATAACCAATGTCAGAAGTACAATGTGGAGAATGATGGAGCTGGCAGTAATTCTGTGCTAAAGATTACACAAATTAGCATGGATTGTAA
The DNA here is from genome assembly GCA_002909625.1 of Bambusicola thoracicus. Classification (NCBI taxonomy): domain Eukaryota; kingdom Metazoa; phylum Chordata; class Aves; order Galliformes; family Phasianidae; genus Bambusicola; species Bambusicola thoracicus. The sequence goes on along the minus strand of PPHD01001705.1, from coordinate 27,416 downwards.
ATATATCTGAGGGAATAACAATGCACTGTTCCAGGAAAAGGAAAAAAATGTATAGGGATTAGAACAAGACTATCTCCTGTAAAACATACTACATAATATTTCTGCTCAGTATTAGTGACTATCGGTTGAAACACTACAAGTTTGGGAAACCAGCTTCAGGAAGAGGTGGTCCAAGCAGGATCCAAAAGAATGATCTGATGCCGAGAAAACAGACGGTATAAGGAAAGACTGAAAGACTGAAAGAATAAATATTATTTTCCCCAGAATAAGCTGAGAATAATTGTTAGCATGCATCAACAAAAACAAACTGAGTACAACACAGTGTTATTGCAGTAAGAGGAAAAAACAACCTTCCTACTTTTATGGATATTTAAGCCCTGGGGTAGACTGCTTATATTGCAAAATTTTCATCACTGGCTACTTCTATGAACATATTAGAAGAATGGTTTACAGTATAAGCATTGTATCTTTGATAAGGCGAAGGACAGGTAAATGAATTTAACCATTGCTTTGACTTTTTGAACTAGCTGTTTCTAACCCTCATTCAAATAACAAAGAAATATTTGCACATATTCCTCAGATGGCAATCACGGTCTCTGGGTTTACTGAATCCCATCTTCTGTACAGAAGACCTCAAAGTGATGGGTAGGAGAACAGTCTCTTCATGGTCAAGAGGTACCATGTGATCAGTTGAGATCTTTCCCAGTCCTACTTCCCATTATGGTTATGTTATGCCAAGCTGATTGACTGACAGCTAGCATTTTTCGAATGTCAGACTCTGGGTAACTTTTCCTATCTAGAAGAAATTTAAAACAGTGAAAATGCTTTTGTTTAATGTTTGTGGATCAAAAGGCTGAAGTCTATACTCTTGCCTACTGATCCTGTTTATTTTGTACAAATTTAAATTCAGAAGTTATAATTTCTAATTTTGAGCGAAGTGTATTTGACCACATTCTGCCTTTATTTGCTCTTGATTTGTTAAAAAATAAGATGGATCTATTTTATTCTTTGGAATGTAAATTAATATGGGGAGGGAGATGTTTTAATAAGACAAAGATAAAGAGTTTTCCATTGTTCCTAGAGGACTATGCATATAGCAATTAGCAGTCCACCTGATGATGAAAGTGAAAAGAATTTAATTGCCTTGGCAAATGTTATTAACAAGTGTAGTCTGGAACAATGCTGTTAAGTGAGACTGCATTTTTTTCTAGATTTTCTTATGACTGTTACTGTGTTTCTCTCTAGGGACTGGAATGTGTGTTTTCTTTTTCAATAAAATGAATGTAACAGTCTGCTATCTGACATTCGGCTTGGAGAAGACATTTCTTTCATGGCAGATTCTTCCACTTTTAAATGCCAGGGATTTAAAATGGGATGTGTATGAAGTGCTGAAGTGCCTATCTGTCATTTATGTTGAATGTATTTACAGTACGTCTTCAAAAGGTGAGTTGTTTCTTTCCAATTTTTATATGACAACCAATTATACAAGACACTTCCATAATCATAGGTGTCAGAACCCTCTCAAGTGGATGGCTAAAATAACAGTTTTTCCTCTTTAAAAACGTTTAGAATTTGATGGGGAAAAATCCCTTTGCAGGATTGAACAACAGTGAAATGTGGCTTGGCTCTTTGAGTTGACGGTGTCATCTTTTGATAACAATCTTCTTACAAATAAAACATTTCTATGCACACATATGCAGTTATGCACATACTTAATCCAATAATGTAGGATACCTTCCACTGTTAAAGGAGTGTTCATTTCACAGAATCAGACTCACAGAATCGTTTAGCTTGGAACAGACCTTAAAGATAATCTAGTTCCAATTGTCTGCTGTGGACAGGGTTGCCACTCACTATGTCAAGTTACAATAGAGCCCCATCCAACCTGGCCCTGGGTGCCTCCAGGGATGCAGCATCCACAGCTTTTCTGGGCAGCTGTGCCAGGGCCTTCTGAATAAAAAATATCTTCCTAATATCTAACCTAAACCTCTCCTGGTTTAGTTTTAGCCACTCCCCCTTGTTCTATCACAATCAAACTGTGTGAAAAAGCAGGCCCCTCCTGCTTATAAGCTCTCTTCAAGAGCTGGAAGGCCACACTGAGGTCTCCTCAGAGCGTTCTCCTAGATGAACAATCCCATCTCCCTCAACGTTTCTTCACAGGAGAAGCAATCCTGCACTTTCATCATCTGTGTGGCTCTTCTCCTGATCTGCTCCAACAGCTCTGTATCAATCCTGTGCTGGGGGCCCCAGGCCTTGACACCATAAGGGGGCCTTACTGTGAAAGTGGTAACACTTACTACCCTGAATACAGATGCTAAAACCTCAAGATTTGGGACATACATATCAGGCGTATTAGTCCCATCTGGTATTTTTAGTAATATAACTTTTAATTCAATCAGACATAATCCCACTAGTTAATAAATAATTCACATTTTGCCAGCATTCTTAATGTTTCCCTTAAGCAATGCGTATGCATTCAGGTCTTTGCAGTATAAAAATGTTACACAGAATGAAGGAAATATACAGTGAATAATACCCTAAATAACAAGTTAACTGCTTCTAGGTAAATCAATCATTAAATCTACACTTTCTTTATACCTCCCATTAAACATTTGCTAGGTAAGTTCTGAAACTTTTTATGTTTTGTATTCTTATAATAGTATAATAAAAATAATCTTTCCATTGGGTATTTGAAACCCTAGAGTGAATAATTTCCATTAAAAAAAAAAATAAAAATGGCTAGGTAATGAGTTAAATTAAAGATGTGCTTTACAGAAAATTACAGAAAATAGTGAATAGTTACAAAATATGTACTGAGACACCGTTTTGAAATATACAAATAAACTGCTATTTATATACTTTCTTCTCTAGAGTTAAAGGAAGAAATAATTCCAATACAGGAAGAACTGTAAAGTTTTATGTTCCATATTTAACAACATTAAATCAGGTGCACTGCACAGATAGGTATGATATTATTGCCCTGTGAATATCATTGTTTTATATTACTCTTTTTTATTCACCTTCACTTTTATCTGTGGGACCCTATGCATAGGAACCCTACAAAACAAGCAGCATACAATAGGCTACTGGCTATCGGCACTGGAATTACTACAGGTATAGTCTTCTCTGCACACAACCGAAATATCAGCTTGCTCTTTGTTTTACCTTGTCCTTCTTTTGTTTTTCATCCTGGTATATGATCCAGTGCTCCCCATTGTTACTGTAGGCAAGCTTGTAGGATCCCACAAACTGGACGTGACCAAAATCTTTAGCTCCTTGAGTAATTATGCCAGTGACTTTTGTAGGGACAAGTAGGTCAACCTAAACAAAACATGACACAGGAGAACAAATGTAATTAGAACAGTTTCTGCTTGCAGTCTGTCTTCGCACCACACAAAATCAAAAGCTGCTGATACACTGGCACAGTTTGCAACAACTTCTGCAAGTTCCATGTCTGTGTAGTAGTCAGTTACAACTGGGTAATTGGTCAATTCACTTCTTTCTTGTACACTAATAATTGCTTTTACCCTCTTATGGTACTCCAAGAGTGATTTCACACCATTTTTTATTGCGTTGCCCATGTTCCCAGCAAAACAGCAGTCCTCCTTGCAAACCATCTGCAGCCAAAAAGCATTCCGATGTGCTCCTAATAATCTGAATAGAGTATGTCAGAGGTTGATTCTCCAGCTCCTTTCCATTTCCTCTGCAGTGACAGAGATTGTGCTTTATTAAGTCTTTTAGAACATTTTCTATCACACTTTTCCTATTGAACTTCTCCACTCACTTTAAAACCTTTATGTCTTTTTCTACCTCTAAAACTCTATCTTTTTCATTCACTAACCTTTTGGAGCTGTTCATTTTATAATCTTAGCTAAAGATTTAAAAAATGCAAGGCAGGACTCTTAATGCCTAATAAAATCTTTCAAGTGGCTTTCACATGGGTCAGCACACTTGTGATTGGTTTTGTGGAACCAGAATTCAACACTGAACAGATCTGGGTCATGTGGCTTGGCTTAAAGTGATCAAGGAACAGAATACAATAACAGAAGTAAACTGACCTAATAACACATTTTTAGAGGAAGAATGGAGGAACCGCAGTCCCTATCTGAACTGACATTTTCTGGAAACAAGAAGGCATTTGATTCTGTGTCCTCCAGTAATGCATTTAACCAGTAAAAAAACCCAAGAACAACAACAAGACCACAACAAAAGTAGTTTTGTTTCAGACAATAAATATCTGTGAAGCAGTCAGCATTTTTTATATTGTCTGTTACATCAAGCAGGAGAGACTAATTGTAAAAATATTCTGGTAAATATAAGAGAAGTGCTGAACTCTATGAGATGAGTAATATGTTTTTGCAACAACAACAAAAAATTAAAGAAGTTGAAGAAATAAAGAATCCCTGACTGGTAAAATGCTGAAGACTCAGTTTTGCAATTTTTTTAAGCCAAGGTCATCTGAAAAGGCCAGGTTTTGAATGGAAATGTGGGGCAAGGGAGGAGAACATCTGTGAAAGCGTAAGAAATTAATACTGGGAAAAGGAGAAAAAGTAAATGAGCATCAGAAGTCATCAAACCCAAGTCAATGCTTTTACAGGATGGGCACTACAGTTTGGACCCTATAAAGATGAAAATGCAGAAATGTGTAAAGACATATTTTTAAGAAATGAAGAGGAAAAATGCCTGTTAGGACCAACTAAACAAGGAAGACTGAATACATCTGTCCCAACATCTGACGACAAGTAGCAAATAATGAATAACAAATCCTTTTCAGAAGAGGAATAAAATAAAAGTTTTAGTACTGAGATACTGTAACAGCAAGTGGAAAATAGCACCGTTCACAGATGATCTTAGAATTTTGGTTCTATTAGAAGAAAAGGATTATTCCCATCCAATAGAACCAACACTGTCCAGAGGAGCACCCTGGAACCTGAGGGAAGTACCGCTGGGGGAAGAAACTCTTGGTTTTCTTATTGTTCAGTGAAGAGAGGGAAGAACTGAACCAAGAACAGCTCTCATAGACCGCTTGAAACAACTTATTTCTTCTGTAAGAAGTGCAGGAGACTGGCATCCACAGCCTGAGTGGACTGCTGGGAATAAGACATTGCTAGTTAGATTTTTTAATGAATTAATAAACTTTGAGTCTCCAGATCTTAATTCCTAATATTTTTTTTCAGAGCCCAGGTGACTGGATCTGCTTTTCAGAAAGGCTGATCTGGTAAAGATCATTATTTGATCCACACTTCTGGGAAGCATTTGAACTAAACATTTCAGAGTCAACTTTAAATTCTGTTTATAAATAATTTTTACATTAACATTTTCCAAGCATAACCTCTTCGAACATTTCTCGACGAACATTTCTTATACTGAAAGTTAATCTCTCTCCTGCTAACTTGAAAAGATATTTCCATAAAAACACTCGGTTATTTTTAAAATGTCAAAAGTAATCTAAAAGGTTTTCACAAATATTTAACATGGCCATGACATTCAGAGTATTTCTCATTGAAATTCAGAACAGCAAGAAAAAGTTCTAATAAGATTCAGGGGATTTCAAAGGTGAAATCACAATATATCTTTATTATCACCCAGATCCAGGGTTAATAAAAATGTGCTGGCAACAATTGTTTTGTGCTTATGGGACATATCCAGTGGCCTTGCAGTATTGTTCAGAAAAATGATGTGGGAAGCTGGAAGGTAATTTGGCACATGTTCAGTCTTTTTTATGAAAGCCTTACATAACACTACGTAGACGTGTTTCTGTGTGCATGCGCGTGCTTGCGCATGTTAATTATATGAAAAGAAGAAGAGAAGAAAGTGAGGCTTAGTAGACAGGATCTGTTCTAAGTCTGGGTTTTGACAATACAAATAATATAAATTGCTGGAGGTAGAGAAAAAGAAGAAAAGGATGTACTATTCTCTGTTTTCTTACTTTAGTATCATATTTAATTATTGCTTCATAAGCCAGTAAGAAGCATGAAGTGTGGTTTTAACTCACCATCTAAAAAACTGCTTTTATTCTGTTGCTTTATTACCTTCTGCAAAGGGTTAAAACACTCTTGCTGTTCACCCTTCTTACTGAAAGTAATTAGGAATGAAAAGGTGAGAAGAACTTACTCCAATTTCTAAGCAAAACATCCATATTAAAATACCTTAACAGAAAGTCATAACTTCCCATCAGGATGCAGAATACATTTATTCAGTTAGTGCAGATTGCGAGTAACAGGCAATCAAACAAATTGCCAAGGAGAGAAGTTGAATTAACACACAGCCACTATGTGCTCTTCAAAGCTGAATGTGATTAACCAGATTAGAATGTGACTTTGACTTTTTTAGTGCAGCAGAATTTAGAGTGAGGTAGAGGCAATTAGACTGCAACTGATAGGCTCATTAGCTTGTTACACGAAGAACCATGGTTTACAGTTTAATGTACATTTCTACAAGCAGCTGATCAAAAAGCAGTTTAACACCTTGTGTCTGGGAGAACTCTCTTGGGCTGCAGCAGTCCCCTTTGCAAATATCTGTTTCCCACCTTGCTTCAGACACTGAAGATGACTCAATGTAATTTGAGGAATTGAAGAAAAGTGTAAAGATAAATCCACCTGAATACGAAGCATTTTAGTGAGCTACTGCATGGATAAGCAGCATGAAGTGTGTGGCACTGTACAGTTCAACGGAGTGACTAGTACCTACATTATAAGTTGGTCTGCTTGATCAGGAGAAAACAGTCACATAACTGCTCTGTCCCTGCTGTGAGCTAAAAAAAACCCTATACTTTCCTCACCTGTCTGTGCAGATGTGTGCAATTTTCATACAACTCGCTTTTCAACTGAACTCCTTGAGAACTGCAACTACAGATGCAGATACCTTCAATCTGCAGAAACCTTCAAGTACTGCAGTTTTCTGAACACCCCTTCCTCTCTCCTTTCTTCTGAACATCCCCCCTTCTTCTACATACTTGGTAGAAACACATCAATATCCAAGTATTTGCTGGAAGAGCATATCCATGATAAACCATGGAAACTGAGGACAGGACTCGGGAGAGGAAGTAGATAGCTCTCATGAAATATGTGGAAGATGATCAAGGAATCTCTCCACACTGCAACTCTGGCTTACAAGAAGACAGGCTTCAAGAAGACACAAACTGCAGAAGCATCCAGCACTTCAGATATTAACAGGAGAGATGGATCTATGTGACAGTACATAGCAAGCTGCTCGAGGTGGCCCTACCTGAGCAGGTTTGGACAAGATGACCTCTAACATCAACTGTCCTGTGATGCTGTTACCTAATAAACCCATCCAGATGGATCAAAGCATTGGAGACTGGGAAATCAATAGGCACAGGTAGGGTATGTTTATACTGACAAGCAGCAGAGTGCAATGGGTGAAAACTGGCAAAGAAAAGCAGTTCATATAGAGACCAAGACACCTACACAGTGTGTGCTACAGGGGTTTTACTTCCAGCTAGCCTGGACCAACTTTTGAAGTATGTCTTTTGGATTAATTTCATTTGAAAAGAATCCGTTTCATGCTCTGTGAAGATACGCCATCCTATGAACCAAAGCATGAAAAGTGGAGACAGTCTTAAAAAAACCCAACATATTCCTTATCTACTCTGCAATACTAGGGGAGAAGAAACAACGCACAGAATCCAGGGGGCAGCATGTCCTAGCAAGCAATGAAGATAATGGTGAGGTGGCTCAGCGGACCTCCAACTGTGCATGTTGTCATTTCAGGACACACAACCTTAGCTTCAATTTGGAGATTCAGAATATAAAATTAATGGAGTGCAGAGAGTTGAAATACTGGTTAGTTAATGATGCATGTTTTTTAAAACTTATTTTAGAAGTTCATTTTAGTCTGCTACTTTTAAAGATACTATGTTCCTGCTCCCAGTTTAGCTAGCTCTGTGCCCACTTATTTGGTAATTTGCAGAAGTGTCATTTTTCCTCCGAGTTTTCTTTAATTTACCTCTGTGGGCTGTTTTCATATCAGTTGATGCCAGAAAACACAGATGAAATTCTGAGTATTCCTAGTCATCAAACAAAAGAGTCTCTTGCAGTAGAAGTATCAGGGATTGAAAATAAAAAAAAAGAAATCTGTATCCAACACAGGTGAGAAATGCAGGGGAAACACTGGCAAGGTGGAGGTAGCACCTACCCTTAAAAGACTTCTAGATGACATCTACTTCATTAAAATGGAGATCTATCACATCTACTTGCTCTGTGTCAAGGTCTCAGGTACTCTGGACTGCTCAAGGTAATGTTAAGCATTCATGATTAGTGCCTGAATATCACCAGGATAGTTTAAAGCCCTCAGGTTGTTCTGTGCAAATTTCTCACTGTCTGTTCAAGACCTCGATTTTCATATTTTTTACAGGGGAAAGTGGCACACACATAGTTGCTATGTGCACCCAAGCCCGTGAAAAGGAATGACAGACTTCCAGTGACTACAGTACGAAGTCAGTATTGCCACTCTCCTTATCTTATAACATTGGACTTGGGCACTCAGTATTCTCCTCCATGCCCAATCACTGGAGATAAAAGGAAAACTGATGATGGTACAGAGCCTGCTGCAGATGTGCAACGTCTATATGCTATTAACAACATTTTGTGATTGTAAACTATGGAGCTTGGCATTTTGACCTCTTTTCCAAAGGTTCAAATTTAAAAATAATAGCCCAAAACTACAATCCATCGTGCCTAATAGCATGTAAACACTCCACAGGAAAAACAACAACAACAACAAAACAAATCACCAGGATTACCATCACATTACCAACTGGTAACTAGCAGTGTTGACAGTAAAAGTGTTTAAATATAAACTACTAAGTTAAATACTTATAATTTAACCTGAAAAAGTTTATAATTTAAACAACAACAACAAAATACAGAAAGAAAATCAGTTACGAGACAAAAGGAAGTGCTCTAGCAGAAGATCATCCATTTCCCCACATAATCCTTGATGAGATGGTTTTGGAACTGCTCTGAAAACTGGACACTCGTAAGTCCATGGGGCCAGATGAATTGCACCCCAGAGTGCTGAGGGAGTTGGTGGATGTGGTTTTCAAACCACTCTCCATCATCCTTCAACAGTCCTGGCTAACCGGGGATGTCCCGATGGACTGGAAACTGGCAAATGTGATGCTCATCTTCAGAAAGGGCCGGAAAGATGATCCTGGTAGTGACAAACCTATCAGTCTCACAGTGGTGCCAGGGAAGGTTAGGGAATGGATAACCTTGGGAGCCACCATGGATCAATATAAAGGTCAGTCAGAAGACACAAAGAGTCATGGTCAATGGAGTTAAATCCAGTTGGCAGCTGGTCACAAGTGGTGTCCCTAAGGGCTCAGTACTGGGGCCACTCCTACTCAACATCTTTATCAATAACCTTAATGAGGGGATTGAGTGCACCCTCAGTAAGTCTGCAGACAACACCAAGTTGGGAGGGAGTGTTGATCTGCCAGAGGGTAGAAAGGCACTACAGAGAGACCTGGATAGATGCCCCAGGGACGTTGCTGAGTCACCATCCCTGAATGTGTTTAAAATCTATCTGAATGTGGTGCTCAGGGACATGATTTAGTGGAGGGTTGTTAGAGTTAGGGTAGTATGGTTTGGTTGTGGTTAGACTTGATGACCTTTAAGATCTTTTCCAACCTGACCTATTCTATGATTCTATGATTCTAAGCCAAAATAATTTTATAGGAAGAAGGATTTCGGAGAATTTTGTTCAACAGATATCTAAAAAGGACTTTTACACTTTCAAAATAAAACAAAACACATTCACATTTAACTGGGGCCATACTCCTGGGGATATAAATAAAATTAAATTTATTTATGTACCTATGTGGAGATAAGTCATTTTCAGATGAAATAAGATTAAAGAATGCCATTCTTTCTCCTCCTAAAAAAGTAGTTTGTTTTGCTTGTTTATTTCTCAATTTAAGCTTACACTTCACCATTACTTTAAACTCATGTCACTGTATTTTTAACAGCTGTAGACCTGTAGGCTAAGATAATAAATACAACTATTATTTTCTTATTTACTCTTATTTCTGTCTTCTTAAAGAGCACATTTTCTCTGAATTGTTTTATGATTTCAGCAACTACATGTAAGAAACAGCGTAAGAGAGAAAACTATGTACATTCAGCTCTCATCAGCACAATTTAAAAGCTAGCAACTGCAGTATGAGGCCTGTTGCTTGAAATCTTCATGGACTGTCAGAAACACTTTTCAGGCCATTATTCTGAAGTTTGCACATATGAAACACACAGACAAGCTTGCAGATAATTTCATTTCTATCAACAGCTCCTTAAGTAGCAGTTACTTCTTAAAGAGTACAGATTGTATGAATCCTTCATTAATGTGTTTACTTACTTAGTAGTCATTATAATCTAAGTATTATGGGGAAAAGGGAAAAAAAACAAACATCTGAATTACTATACAATTTTTCAGCTTTTAAGGAAAGCTTTCAGATAGATAATCTTTATATGATCTGTCGCATAGCTCACTGAAGAGCAGCATCTACTTCTTACAGAGAAACCTACTATAACTACACTTTACTAAACCATGACTAATCTCATTTTATTGATATTGCAAACCTGAAAAGTAAAAATATAAAATAAAATTTTAGCTTTAGGACCTGGATTTTCAAAGGCACCTTTGGGAACTTCATGCAGTTGAGGTTCTGAGGTCATATAGGCACAGTGGTAAATCCTGCCCGCAGCACACACAAGATAATACTGTTTTTATACAGTTTCCACTGGAATAATTTCTGTGGGTGTCAGTAATTCTCAAAAGTTATCAGAAAGTATTCACATCCAAATGGGAAATGGTGATGCCCAGTCTACCCAGGTCTGAATGTATTCTGAAGTAAAAGAGAACTTTACATTTCAATAATGATGATCAAATCTGCAACCTCTTCTCCTAACATTCAGTATTTTCCATCTGTGTAATACAGTGGTATTTAAATACAACAGTACTGTTCAATAATGATTTTTACTCAAAATGTGAATAGAGGTTTCTAACAGAGATTACATGGATTACTGCATTGGTCACCAGTGGTCACCATTCATAAAACAGCAGTGGCCTTTCTATTTCCTGTGAAATATTCAAAACTTACCAGTCTTTATTATGATGCTGAGAGATTTAAATTAATAGTGATTAGGCACAGACATCTGGCAGAGCTAGAAGAAGCTTTTGAGGTGCATTACAGGACACTTGAAGAGTTGATTACAGGAACCTGTATTACCATTCTGTGTTAGATCAATCAATTGGAGCTCTTGTGGGAAAGCCAAGGACAAAACAGCACTTCAGACATTCACAAGAAAAAAAGAGGAAAAAAAAAAGGATGAAGGATTAATACGATCATCAGTAGTTCATGACGAACTACTGAACACTAATGCAAGTTCTGACTGTGCACTGATCCCAACACCTAGGTGTGGCTAGAAATAGATATGGAAATAGGTAGAAATTTTCATTTGCATTCAATTTTTCACATAATAGTACATGCCTTTAAAGGCAAAAGAGCAAATAAAACTGGATGATGATAAGGACTGCCTTTCAGGAGAACATTTCTGTAAGACGTAGTAGAGCACTAACTTCATTATGTTAATGATTATGATGCTAATAACTTTTGACTATGACTGAAGGTGAAAATTAAAAAAACAAAGTAAAAACAAAATAAGAAAAATGTCAACCATTGCTGACTCTGCTCTTCTTTCCTTCTATCTAAGAAAAAGGAAATGATCATCCTGAGGAGATGCCAGGCAGACATTCTCTACTCTCTTTGGATAGCCAAAAGTGCAAGGAAGATATCCTTCTTTATTTTACTGAAAGATATCTAAAATTGACAAGAAAATTCATCTGTAAGATTTCCTGCATGCCTATCCAATGGTTTCTGTCCCCTTTGCTTGTTTTCTTCTAAAGACCACTGCAGTAAAGCACCGGCAAACACAGGCAGGAGGAAACTTGAGAAAATGTAGTCTATTTAACTAAAAGCCTCAAAATCACTTTTGATAACTTGAAGTCTGAAGGATGAGGAAGCTAACATTTTATAGCAGCACTTTGAAACAGCGTAAGCTTTTCAGCTGCAATCAGTAAAAATCTAGTTATTTCAGATTTCATTTGTCTTAAGGATTTTGGAGCATTACGGTTTTTAAACTGAAATTGAAAGCTGGTGATGTAATGACTGAGAAAGCGAAATTCTTCCCTGGAATGAACTACCCTGATTTCTGCTCAGTTTTCTGTACAGGTGATGATGCAGTATCTCTTATTGCAAGACTGATAAATACCTTCAAAAAACACTGAGGTCATAAATGGGCTCACCTATGCATGAGCAGCCCATTTTATTTTTAAAATGAAAAGTAATGGTGCTAAAATGGAAGTTCATTATTCACTTAGACATTTTTTTTCTCACTGATTAATAGCATTGCAAGTATTTTCTACAGTACATAAAAATGTCCCAATAATCTGCAGATATGCAGGCTATAGATCAACAAGTAAATGAAAGATAAGCTAGGACAGAAGATACTGCAAAGTGAAGAATAATTAATATAATTACTGAACTGTGGAAGTACTAACAAAAGTATGCATGTAAGCAAAGTGGAATCTGCCTAAAAGATAAGTAGATTTCAGGTTGAAGTCACTCGTATTTAAAAGATCTGCGTGTTACTTTCAGAGGAAACGCAGCCAGGACAGCATCATTCACCCATTCTTTTTAAGAATGACTCTGCCCATCTGTCAGCCAGGATTGTTATGCACAGCCTGTTTCATAAAGCTATGCTGCTGTAACTATAAACTAAAAATGTCAAAACTGTGCTACCAGGCTTCAAAAACAATGAGGTTCCTTTTCCTTTCCCCCCAACCCTCCAAAGTGATAGGACAGGCTTTTGTTTCCAGTGACACACTGGAGAAAAAAATGAAATCAATGCGCTGAAATTTAGCTATATCCTTTGGTAATGTTTTATTTTAGTTAGAAAATTATTTTTCAAATTTACTGAAGGAATCAAGATTTTTCTTCCTTTGAGACTAAATGCCTTGGCACTTCTAAGGAAATAAGCTAGAGATGCACTGGTTTGAATACAATTAAAAGGTATATTAATCTTCATTCTCCAGGACATAAGAAAGATTATCTATTATTAGTCAAAAGGGACATCCCGGAGCCACTATTACAGGTTCACGTACAGGCCTCTGGTCAAAATAATACTAAGCCACTGGCAGGATGTATCCAACCCTGGGACTCAGTTCTGTCTTTGATCTGACACAGACATATATTCTTGGCTTTCAAAACACCCTGTAATGCTTATCAGCTCTCTGCACCTATTGCGGAGCATGTGGAAAGCAGAAGGCATGACTGATTCAAGGGATTAACACTTCGCTAAAATTGTTGACCAAGCCTAGGGTTATGTGGAGAAATATTTCTCTGTGCCCCCGAAGTTTAAAAAAATAAGCAAATCATTCTGTACTGAGAGAAATGGGAGAGGAAAAAAGCCAAAACAAAAAGAAAAACCAAAACAACACAAGCTGAGAGATACAAGATGAGAAGGTGTGCTTCAGATGTAGGTGACCAGTATCTTGACTACTAGGCCCACATGGCAAGGTTTCTGTTTCTCATCTAAGTAAGGAACAGTAGGCTTAATAAGAATGGACTTTCACATTCTAGACAGAAGTTACAATCAAATAGCTTACATTTTTGCCATCCTAGAGCTGAGAAACCTTTTCTGGTGAAAGCTGCATAAATATGATTTACTGGGTGAAATCACACAAATTTTCAACGAGGAATTTGGATTAAATGAACTTCCAAACAGTTGAGATCCAGATTTTTATATCCTGGCCTATGTGAGAATGTAAGACAACATAATGCAGAAGGCTTTCTCAAAAATTTATCTATCTCAGTTTTCCATCTAACACTGCAAAAGGGCTTTAATTTTTTTTTTTTTTTTTTTTTTTTTTT
>PPHD01001704.1:0-40789 GCA_002909625.1 Bambusicola thoracicus | reverse complement strand
GAAGGAAGGAAGGAAGGAAGGAAGGAAGGAAGGAAGGAAGGAAGGAAGAAAAGAAGTAGAAAGAAACAAAGAAAGAAAAGAAGTAGAAAGAAACAAAGAAAGAAAAGAAGTAGAAAGAAACAAAGAAAGAGAAGAAGTGGAAAACATCAAGAGCAAGTAGGAATGTACTTAAAATCTCCCCATGAGAAGTGATAGCTTGCTGCATTAAGCAAGTGAATCAAAGCCTACAGTGCTAAGGTTACATTAAAAAGCTTCCTACTGGTGTAACAAGGATGTACAGAATTACTCCTGGTTTAGCAACACTTCCTTAAAAACTCCTGCTCAGAAAGTATGTCTTCATAGCTAGTGAGTGAATGAAGATTTTTCTTCTCTATTTTTTTTTACAGCATATCAATGTGTTTTGATGTAGTAGAAAGACAACTCTCTTTAAAAATAATTTTGTATCTGGTGCTGTCAAAAATAATAATTCTTGGTGATGTCACCAGACCCCCTTGTTCTGTTTATAGCTCTTATTTAAATCACTGTTTCCATAAATGTATATGACTGCCCTGAGGGTGTCTATATGTGTTACAAAAGGTGTCTCAAGAATCTTGGAGCAGTCTCCCAATCTAATTAAGAGTGCTACAATTACAGCACAAAGAGCTGTGTTGCCAGTACTAATGGTTCAAAAATTGTGAGTCAGGGCCTCATAACTTGAGACTGAACCCAAATGCAAACACTTCTTCTGAAGTGTATTTATTATGTTTTGGACTTGCTTTTAATTATTCAACTCCTTCTGCCCCATGTGTATTTGTGAGTTTGTGTATGTATGTATGCTGCTGAAATTCTAGTATTGTGTCTTGTACTCTTCTCCAAGACCTGCAAGGGGAAAAAATAAGAAAAATGAACAGAGGACACATTCTCACATGAGAAGAAGAGGTGAGGCAGCATCGTGAGTTTTACGTCTCTTTTTGCCTCTTCCTCTCTTTGACGCTGAGGTGAGAAGTTTATGTTCCTGACCTTTCTTCTCCTGAACTAGGACCTCAGTCTCTGTTTTCATCTGGAGGTCAAGCCAGCACCTTCCTTGTACTGTTTACAGGACAAAGCTAAGATGTGGTGATAATGGTATGAGACCATGTGCTGTAGGACACAGTATTTGTGATGCATTACTTTTGTTCTATGACTGTTGCATTCAAGTAATGGATGTACAAGTGTTGCTCATCTTATACACTGATGGTTACAATTTGCATCTGATCCTTTAAGACAAACGAGAATAAAAGATCCTCTGATTGGATAAAGGGTTGCAAGAGTGAAATTCTGCTTTTACAGTTTACTACATCTTATGTTATCCCCGGAATTTCAAGTAGTGAATTACCCTTGCCAACTGTCATATCTTGTAAGGCAGTTTGAAAGTTTTGCATCAGAAATGGCTGCATTACAGCTTCATACAGCATAGGAGCTGCTGCCTCTGAATAGAAACACTTGATTTTTTTTTTTTTAAAGGATAAGAAGCTTTACAAGTATTGTTTTATGTCCCTATAAAAGTATTTTCATACTTCATCCTTTTCTTCAAAATCTTAATCATGTTGCTTCTTTGTGTATGCTCTTCTAAATCCAACCCTCCTTCAATAATCTATCCTTCTGTCAGCTGACTCGAAGTCCCTAGCCACTTTGCTCCTTTGTGATGCTAGTGACTTTCCTGGAGGTATCATCTGTAAGTAAGCTAATGTGAGAAGCTGAGTTTAATGAAGCATAAAGTATGTCTGTTACTTGATTTTCTCCCTTCAGTTTTGACTCCTTTCCTCACTAATTTACGTGTGCTGATAGTATACTGTCCATACTTGTTGACTTGGCCAACCACCATGACAGCATATCCCCATTGTCACCAGCTGTTTGTACCTTATCTACATTGCATTTTGGCAGCGAAGTTCTCAGGTAGCTTCCTGTAATTTTTTTGCACTATATTTTAAAGCTGGAGAATGTGGGTATGCAAACAGCATAGTCCTTTGCAAGACCTTTTGGAATAATGCAAAAATAAAAACAGGATAGTTTTTTTTTAATGTTATCTAAGGGCAAGCCATATTTTCTTGTTGCTTACATTCCATCTATTGTCAATAGACAGAAAAACAGTCATCAAAATAACTTTTAGGGCTCATTTTTTCCTAACAGAGAGATCTAAGATGATTAGGAGAAATTATCCTCTTCAGGTGACCACAGGCTTTCCCTTGCATCTAGAGAAGCTGTGCTGACTTGTTTGCAGAGCCTAAGTTTAGAAATGCGTCAAACTTTCTCTATCTCTTTCTTCTACACTAAGCAAATCCTTAACGAATTTAATGGTTTGCCAAGGCTGAGATCTACACTTCATGTCCAAGACTGGCAGTGTGCACCATGGTCTTCAAACTGATATAGGGTGTGGTGTTATTGTACTGCAAGAGAAAGGTTGTCTTCTCTCTAGCCTAACTCTGAATGTTCAAATCTTCAGCTTAGTCAGCAATGTGCTGTTATGGTCAGCGATGGTGGCTTATCTGGGTTTCAGAAAATCCAGAAGGATCTCCCTTTTCCTATCCCAAAAGGCAGTGTACATCGCTTTACCCACTTAGGGCTGCATTGTGAACTATTTCTTGAATGGAGACTTCATGTCTCTACTCCATACACTACAATTTTGACTCCAGCTCATAGCTGTAGCACCACATCTCTTTAACTGTAATGATACAGTCAAGGAAACTGTCACCTTCAGCCTTGTATTGGCTCAATAGTTCCTAAAAAACTTGTATACATTGTTCTTTCTGTACCATAGTTATGGGACTCATGTGGCAAAAACTTTGCAGTATTCCAATGTTTCCAGTGCACTGAAGCTGATATTCAGCTCCTTGTAAAGTTCCTTGGTTGTAATCTGCTGATTTGCATGGATGAGTTGATAAAGACATTCTTCATTTCATGGTGTGACAGTTGTGTATGGCCATTCAGAATTGTCTGTCACGTTGCTGGCACAACTGCTGAAATGCACCACCCACTACCTCACTGTGCTCACATCCACTGTTTGATCTCCATAAATGTTCAGCAAGAATCAGTGAATATCAAGGGGTGCAGTTTTTTCTGCAAGGAGGAATTCAGTACCACACCTTTGCTTCATCCACACTTCCATGTCAGATGCCATTTTGTCACACTGCCTCTCTGCTTGTGTCTGTCACATGGTAACAAAACATAGTAAGACTGATGGGAAGATCAGCCTTTGCTGCCATGCCACCAACATCTGCTTCTGAGGTAGTGGGTCAATATAGTAAAATAGGAGGCATTACTTTTGGAGTAGCTCTTATGTGGGAATACAAAAAGGACTGTACAGAGCAGCAGCTGTGGAGCAAGATAAACAGCACCCTCATATTTTTATTCCTTGTTCACAATGCAACTGATGAATATAAGCAGTTATGTTCTTATTGTGTAGGTCAAAAAGCAGCCTCCTGCAGGGATAATACACAATTCCCTCAGCTTCAGTCAGCCATAATGCCTCAAGAGGTGAACCATATTCTGCTACAAGTAATTTTGGTCTTTTTCCTTAATAAACCCAGTCAGAGCTCAAGACCTATATTTTAACATTAGTGGAACAGCTGTATTGCTAACCCTTAATAGCGCGTGACCTGTGATTAAACCTTTTCTGGTAAAATTCCTCAGTTCCAGTATTTTTCTCTTGTGTTAACACTTCAAGAAGGTGAATTTGTCCTTGAGAGAACAAAGTTCTTCCCTCCAGACCTCATACATTTTTCTGGAAATCTCTTACCTCGTAGTGAGATATTTCTGAGTCGCAATATACAACATTAGTTCAGTTCTATCGAGTTATTGTACTGGTTAATACAGTGAAATGTATACAAGCCCAATCACATTTATTATCCACGACAACAATGTAGATATTCTGAATTCTAAGTGATTTTTTTAATGAAGAATATAATAAATTTTTCTGATCTTGTCCAGAAACGCTTAGTGGTCAGTTCTGCCACTGAAATGTATATGATAGCAAGTAAATATGGCATTTTAGTCAGCAATTAAACATAAAGTGCTATAATTTAAATTCAGCTAATAAATGTACTGTTCCTATCTAAAGTAGTACTTGGCTAAGAGCTGGAACTAATCGATTTTTAAAGGAGTTTGGTTGGTGGTCTCAGGGGAAATAAGGTAGTTTGTATGAAAACATATTAATTATGGAGCTTTCTTTTGTAATGATGCATGCCCTTTTTAGAGTGCAATATATTGACGTAGCAACTTCTCCAACTTAAATCATCTAACAAACCCTTCTAGTTTTGTCTCATCTATCTTGATTGTTGGTTATATTTCTTACAGAATGAAGATTTTAGATTTTTAATTATTAGCTATAACGGATTACAGAGTAGCTCAATGAATAAATTTCCTTGTAAAAAGCATATAGCTAAAGCAGATTTTTGCTGAATGGGACATTTGTTTTTCTCCAAGATCGATACTACTTTCCTCTTCAGTGTGTCATATTTTGCTCTCAAGTGAACAGAAAACTTCTTTGTGGAAAAGTTTTTACTCTTCTGACATTATTTTCAATTAGTTTTAGAATGTTCCTGCTGCAATCTTCTTTGAAGTGAATCAATATTTTAGCATTCTTTATTAATAAAAAAACCCACAGTGTTTAATGAAGAAGTAAATGCTATATCTTTCCTCCAGATTGGAGCGACATATCTGACTATCTGGTGCAGAAGTTCCTGCATTTTGCTGGCAGAAAGAAGGGAAAACTAGAGCTGCTTCCAGGTTATGAGGGCAAAGTCGGTCCTGTTGGTTCCCGTGCTGAAGAAAGCTGACCACATGCCATCATGGTACGACACAGCAAAGGCTGAAATGCAAATGGAAGGGCAGACTGTCAGGATTCAACCCGGGCGTGGTGTACGGTTGGTGATGGACACGGCCTGCTGTTCCCTGTATGGCAGAATGCAGCAAGTTAAAGAACTGAGTTGGGGCTGCTTGAATCTATCTTCTCTACTGAGTACAAAAGTGGAATAATGTGTAAAAGCTTCAGTTTACTGAAACATAGCTTCAAACACATCACCTTTGAAACAGAGATAATTCAAAGCTGTTACAGAAGAACAAAAGTGAAAAGCTTTTGAAATATTTTTTTCCTTTTAACCATTGCTCCTTGAAGGACAGATCCTTTCCTCCAGCTCTGCTCTCACTCATGCCTTCTCTTGTCACAGCAAGCTCTGTATGAAAAGCCTGGCCTTTGGTCTGCCGCCATTGTGTGCCTGCCTTCTGCTCCTTGGGATCTCTGTTTCTGACTCCCTGAGGTCTAGGCTGTCCCAGCTGAATGTGCTTGGGGCACTCTCCTACTCCTGTCAGAGAGTTTTGTTCAACCCAGTAAGCACCACCTCACACAAATCCCATTGACAGCTTTCCCCTCTGGCTTCTTAATAAACAGAGCATTAAACACAGCAGTTGGTAAGCTGTGGACAAACAGATAAAACAGGGACCAGCTTCTCTGTTTTGTGTATCAGATGTTGCAGTAAGGATTAAAGGATGTGTTCTGGTAATCCTGTTTCTTCAAGCTACTCAGTGAAGTAAGATTTCCTTTTTTTGTGAGGGGAATGCATTTCAAAGAGGATGTTAGTTTACAGATATCTCTATTGCTCAGTGTTCTCCTGTATCTTTGTAACTGATGTAATCTATACATAGGTAAGACTGTATTAGGCAATCATTTCAAATACATTTAATGATCTTAGCAGCTAAGGGTCTTTTTAATGGAATTTTTCAGATTCTTCACAGACATTGCACAATATCACTTTCAACTAAAATAAAGTTATTGTTAGTGCTTACATCTGACTATCATGTCTGAAAGTGAGAGATATAAGAATTAACAGTACGTCCGTTACTGATTAGACAAAAGAGTTTTGGCTGAAGTCAGACAATCACATTCTTGAGGTATCTGATCTTAGCAGTGTGGTGTCTTTAGAATGAAGTGGATCAGATCTGAAGGTGCTTCTTTTATTGATCTCATTTTTAATTTTGGGATATAGACAGCAAGAAGTGTGGGCTTCAGAAGATGGTTGTGCTAATCTGTCAACACTGATAGATCCTGTGCTCTTGTTTCCCATTGCACTTTGTCTCTGTGTTCTTGTCTGTTTTCTTCTGCTGAAGTTTGCTCTGAGGTTAGTCTGACCCCTTGATGAGACATTTTGGCTTATTCAATGTGCAGAAAATTATCTCGCTTTTTTGCTTGCTTCTGATGAACTGAGTCATCAAATTGCTGGAGCAAGCACAAAGGAAGTGCTAAATACACACAGCTGAGAGTGAGGAAAATGAGAAAGAAAACCATATTTTTAGTTGTAGGAAGCTTTTAGACCATCTCAGCACTCTCGTGAAACTCATTCTTGGTGAAGAACTTCCATGTCATTTTCACTCTGCCTCTGTTCTAGTGAAACCTGAATACATTTGCTGCTAACACTAGGGGCTCTGCAGAAGTGTTTGATTTAAGTGGGTCCCTTGGTGGAGATGTCACTGGCAATGAATACTGATAGACTGAAGCTAATTAATAGGTCAGTGTGTAACTTTTATGTTCTTATATACATTTTTATGAATGTAAAGCTGGTTATGATTTGTTGACTCTTGCAAATGATTTTGCTATTTACACTTCAGAAACATTCATGGGAATCCAGAAGTTTCTGTTAAAACTACAGATGTACCCACTTACTGTATCTGTGAGTTGCTTGAACAGGATGGGAATGCCTCAGAATCTGCAATGCTAAATAATGTGAGACTTTACTGAAGAGTTAGCTTGCTGGAAAGACATAAAGCCATAGAGAAATGAGCATATTAGAGAGGTTTATTTTTGTCACTACAGACAAATGCTAGTGATTATATGAAGATTTTCAAGTTTTACAGTGTTCAGCAGTCACCATAAAGAAGCAGATTTTCAAAATAAACCAGCTCCTCTCTAGAAACTATAAGAAGAGACAAATTTTTGAAATCATATTCACTATCCTAAATTATTCTCCTTCTGGGTAGTTTTCAAACATGATCTATGCTCAGATTTCAGGTTCTTCAAAAAATCTGGATTAAGCTATCCATACTGTGCTCAACTGGCTCCACACAGCATTAGGGCAAAATGAAATGATCAAAAGTTCACAATTTTTGATCAAGTAGTATATTCAGACGCAGGCTGGAATGGATCAAAACAGTAATAAAAAAAGAAAACCAGGTGACATTCAGTGAAAAAGTTCATTTCCCTGGAAGGAGCTCAAAGAATGGCAAAGTAACAAATATCAAATCAAAAATTAAAGCTGTGTGATTTAGAAGGGTATTTTAAGTTCAGTTCCATGAAGGCATTCACAGAAAAATGCTGAATTGTCCAAGAATAATACCTCTTATTTATTCCCATGGAAGCTACAGCAGACACAAAGTGCACAATAATGTGATGTGATAGAGCAAATTCTCGGCTATGAAACTCTATTTTGTTACATAGTCACCTTCATTAGCTATGCATTTTCATTGTGCTTGTCAAAATCTGTACCAGTGGAGATGACCCACTGTTGCTGTTGCCACTGCTGAAATGCACAAACCATCACTTCTCTGTGCTCACAGACACTGTTTGGTCTCCATAAAACTTCAGTGAACATCAGTGAATATCAAGGGGTGCAATTTTTTTCTGCATGGAGTAATTCAGTGCTGTACATTAGCTTCATCCGTACTTCCATGTCAGATGCCAAATTTGTCAAACTGCCCCTCTCCTACCATTTGTCAAATGGCAACAAAATGTAATGGAATACTGATGGGAAGATTCAACCTCTACTGCCGTACCACCATCATCTGCCTCCGATATTGTGGGCCAGCATCATAGAATAGGAGGCATTAGTTTTGGAGTGGTCCTTGTACTTTACTTAGTTGAACTTCAGCTGAGCAGCTGGAGTACCTAGATTCTTATCTTCAAAAATGATAGAAAAAAATTTTGAAAGTATAAAATGACAGGAGAATTTGACTCTGAGAAACTTGCCTAATCTTTATACAAGAATATCGTTATTACAGTAATTTATTACAAGTTCATTATATGGATGAATTGATATAAAGTAGTGAGAAAGTAAAATGAAATGTTAGTACTTAAGCTTTGGGTTGATGCTAGCCATAAAAGAATAACAAAATCAGCTGTATAGGGAGTGTGGGCCAAAGAATATGGGTATTAGAACTATACAGAATGAAGTAGTATGTCACAAGGTGTAGGGCAGTGGACATGACTGGAAAGGTTTAAATGATTGAATAAGAATGAAATAAATTACTTTTACTCAGTGTTTATCCATGTGATAAACTGTAAACGGGAAAGAAAAAACACCAACAAACCAGTACAAAATAAAAAATGATCCAAAGGCAGCGAATAAAAGGATCCCCGAGTTAAAACTATTTTGGAGAAAGATGATAGAAAGGATAATATTGGCAATGTACTACAAGTGTGGTGATAGCTATGTATTCAGTATTGATTTTAGAAACCTAAGTACCACTGGAAATATATTTATTTAACTAAACATTAACTTCTCCAGGACAAAATAGAGAACAAGAACTGTGAAGAAATCCAGCACAAACTTATTTCTGTTAAGAGCAGTCTGCCTTATTTTTTCCAAATTCCAAAAGTCAGTGAATCAACGAATGCTGATGCTATATTAAGCTTGATTTTGCATGAAGAAAATTTATTCAAGAAAAGAGTATAATAGAAAATTACATTGAATAGGAGGGTACTGTTGGTTTTCAGTCTGAATGAAAGGACAAAGCCAAGTTCTCAATCTGGATGGGAGAAAAGCCTTAAATGAAGGAGTCTTGTTTAGGGATAACAGCACAATAAGACACAAACCATACTCTTGTCTATGGAGAAAACTCAGAATTAAGCAAAACAAGGAAAATGAGTTTAGAATTTCAATCCCAAGGAGAAAGGGTGGAAGAAATGTTGGAAATGTGGAGGTGTTCATGATCAATGTAAGGGATTTATAGTATTATGTACATTGAAAAGGATTTCTTGGAGGTCAGCACATCCAATCCTCTATGAATGATTAGCTGGAGCAGGTTGCTCAGGGCCTTGTGCAATTGAGTTTTTTAATATTTCCAAGGAAGGAGATCCAACAACGCCTCTGAGCTACTCTCCCACTAGGTAATTGAAGACAGCAGTAAGATTCCTGCCCTTAGCCTTCTCTTCTTAAGAGTGAACAAACCCAGTTCTCTGTCTTCTCAGGCAGTATGTGCTCTGGATGATCAAAAAGAAATAGTGTGCAAAAAAAGAGATGTTGGAGCTCAGAAAACACAGATGCAAAGCATGAATTTCCAGAAGTCATAGCTGAAGTGAACTTTGCAAGATATTAGAAAAAACTCACCAGACACAATGAGGGCATTAAGATAAAAAAATCTAATATAATGGTCCAATCTTCAGCTTAATATTCTCCTCTTATTGTGGAAAGACCAACCCGCAGAATCACAGAACCAGTAACAAACTTTTTAATGGCTTCTTCATTTTAAAATCATTATGCAGTGAATGTAGTGTCTGTTTATGGGGAAAAGTAACCTGAGCAGCCTATGTCTGTTAGCTGAATACTGCATAAAGTTCAGAACGTGCTTTAAGAGACAATAATTAAAGACATCAAAGATCATCAGAAACCAGATAAAATGTGTCAAAATCCTATCAATACAGAAATCTGTAATCCTTCCCTTACACGTTTCGTTTAGTATAATGAATTACTTTCCAGGCAAAAGGAATGCAGGATACCTGACTTAGAATGACTGTATCATACAATCTGAAGTTCCTGTTAGTTAAACTTGAGAATAAGGATGGTAAAAAATAATAATAATAAATAAAATAGGAAAATAACTGATTAGAAAGGGAGGAAGCCATATTTGTGATATAGGCTAGAGGGAGGTTACGTGAGGGAGAGCATTCTTCTGGAGAAGGTATCTGAATGCAACTCTTACAATCTTTTTGTTAATGAATGAGTTGGGGAAGCACTGTTAATGCAGAATAGGATCATAATACGACACTGGCAAAAACTCCATGACCTTGAGAACTGAGATAATAGAAATGGGACAGAGTTTAAAATAAGTACAAGGGTCTTATAAAGATTTTCTGCTGTGATATAGGATCTTACCAGTACAGCAGACAAGAGAAAAGAGCTTTTTTTTTTTTTTGCTTGATTAAAGAATGATACAAATAACAAAAATGATGCAATTCTAAAGAAAGGAAATTCAATTCTAGGAAACGTCAGCTAAGGAACCATTAATGGAAGGAAGAGAGTGGAGGTGACTAGATGAGAAATACCTTCACTATTATTGTAAATCAGCCTCTATTTGAGAAAGACAACTGACACCAGAAAAGGCGCAGAAAAAGGCTAAGAAGATGGCTGGGGGTGTGAAGAGTAAACAAAGAAAATTTGCCTTTTTTAGTCCAGCAAGTTGAAAGCTAAGAAAATATTTACCATAGGCCTGTATTACTTACATGTAGTTGTCTGAGACTGCTAGGAATGAGATTTTTCCAGTCAGATACTCCTTCATCCGCTGATTTCAGATTCTTTACTACTCACCATGGAATTGATCTGAAATTGCAGCAGTTATTCAGAGACTAGGCATGGGGAATTAAAAGAATTTAAATAGAATAGTATAAGCCTAGACACTTTCATCCTGTCTTGAACAGCCATTAGATGCATTTAAGAGGGAAAAGCTGTGGAAAATGTGTGGAGTTAAATTCTGACTCCAGTGAAGACAATGGTGAAATTGAATGTTTATGGCTTTCCCCCAGCAGTACACCTTGTTTGAGAAAAGCTTCTTGGAGAGTAGGAGTTCATTTTTACTGTCATCTAATCTCTCTTTTATTCATGTTCTTTGTTCAAATTTAGAACTGTTAGCATAACTAGTTTTAAAAGAATAATAATAAAAAAAACCCTGAGATTATAAGACTAATATTGTTGGAATGAAGAAATCAGGCCAAGTATGAATGTTTTTTTTTTTTCATTCTCTCTCTCTCTCTCTTTTTTCCCTATCTGAACAAATAATTAACAGGAATTAGAAAACCATACATTTTTAAACATACTTCCTTTGGAACTGAATTTTCTTAGGTTATGAGAAAGAAGAGGGCTGTAATGTTGCTAGTTCTTTCATTGTCACTCCATAAATTTCAAAGATTATTGGAAACAGGTTCACACAAGACTCTGTTATTTGTCTTTCAGAATGCTCACAAACTCTTAGGATGGTTCATCTAAATCACTGTGAAACAACCAACAGCCTGGTACTGTAGTGCAAACACTATTTTATAAATCAGTCAGGAGACCAAATTCTTTAAAATGTATTCTACAGTACCAAGGTCAAAAAGCTCTATATGTCATTAAGTAACAATGACAATAACTCAATCTAAGTGTATAATGACCCAAGTCAGCAGTCCATATCAACAATTATTTAATAGGAACTTTAAATAATTTGCTGACCTATTCTTTAGAAGACATTGTAGGCTTATTAACATACAAGTCAATTGATTCTACTATTGAATACTGCTGAACAGTGTGGAGGAAATAGACATTTTATCACAGCCTTGCTTTTTATAAACAGCAATTAATATATTAACATACTCTTAGGTATTGTCAATAGAACATGCTTTCTCAAAGCTTAGAAATGTGACTGCACTCCAGTGATGCCCTTTAAATGAATCAGATATCACTGCATTGTGAAGGTGGAAGGCTCTGATGTAGGTCTCCTTCAGGAAAAGTGTTTCCTGACTATCTCCTGATATAAATTAAAGCAATTATAAAATGAATGGGCATCAGAGAACTATTACAGCTAAAATCACTCTATTAAATACAAAAACAAATGTACTTTCCTTTCTGTTTCTTCCACTGGTTCTACATATACTGTATTTAAAAATGTGGGCTAATGTGGGCTAATGTCTATGTTGGGTATGTCCACTTAGTTTATGTTATGGAATATTAATGTTGTAATAATAGCACTGACACAAAAGTAGCCATAGATGAATAAGCTGTCATAAGAAAACTCTATTTACACTGTATTGGGCATTCAAAATTCAGCCATTATATTTGGTTAAATGCCATTTGTTACTTTTAAAGTTTATGAGGAAGTTTGAGGACCCTAGGTGTAAATACATTTGCTGTGGTTTAACCCAGCAGTTGGCTAACATACAGTCAATCTTTCTCTCTCTCAGAATCAGGAAAAAAAAAAAAAAGGTAGACCTTGTGGGTTGAGATAAAACTATTTACTAAGACAGAGAAAATGAAAAGGATAATAGTTATGACTACACATGTATATATGTGAATGTATACAACAAGTGACACACAAGCAATTGCTCACCACCCTCTGACTGATGCCCAGCTAGCCCCAAGCAGTGGAAAAGAGAGAGATGAGTTCTTGCCCCCCTTCAAGACCCCTTCCGCATGATGTCATATGGTATGGAATATTCCTTTGGCCAGTTTGAGACAACTGTCCTGCTTCTGCGCCCTCCCATCTCCTTGAGCCCTTTGCTGCAAATGGCCTTGGCTCTGTACAACACTGTTTAGCAGCAACTATAAACATTAGTGTGTTATCAACATTTTTTTTCCTGGAACCAAAAACACAGCATAATACCAAACACTCTTAAGAAAACAATTCCATCCCAGGTGAAACTAAGACAACATTTTGTTGATTTTCATAACATTGCAGAGCTCTAACTACATGTTAGCCATGCACTAAATAAAGGACTAAACCAAAATGCAAAAAAGATAATTTTGCTTGAAGTGGAAGATTTTTATACAGAATGTACTGCCTTTGTAACTGAGTCCAGTCCCTACAGTCACAGTTTTATGATTTTTAGTTCAGAAGGCTCTGCAGCACTTCTGTCTCACACATCTCCTTGCCCCCTGGCCCACTAAAATCTCCCCAGTATGTCTTAATACACTGAAACCCAACAGTTAAAGGATGATGAAGGAGGATACTAAAGGAGGCATCCCTAGAAGAAAAGTGAGAGAGGAATGTATGTACTGGATGGAGCTGTGAGGAAGGAGATACTGAAGGATACAGGTGTGAAATACTAGGAAATCTAGAGATAAGAAATGTTGAAGAAACTCTGCTCATGGGAGTCCAAATTGAGTCACGTCATGTTTGCAACACTGTAATGTCACAAGCCTGGACAACTATTGCACCTTATGTGATCAAGACATCTGTGGAATAAACCACTATGCTTGAGTTAGTAAGTCGAATTTCACTTCATCCTAATGGAGAGAAATAGACAGTTTTAAGACAAGACTAGTTTTCAACATTTAATTTAGGGCAAGATGTATTGGTCCATACAAATACCTGATTCTCCACTGAGTCCTGTGTATTTTTGGTTTAGTTTTTATATTCATTCAGTACATGAGAAATAGATTCTGCTGGTACAGACATTTTCTGTCAGAAAAGGTATTACAGAACACATCCTCCTTATCCAAATAGCATAGACATGGAGTAATCCTTCCCATGGATAATGATATGGTTGTGTGTGATAAATGAAGTCAACGCTCCGTTGTGAAGGCTGTTTGCCTTCTCCCCTTAACTTGATTGTTCAGTGAACAGGATGAGTTCAAAAGGCTTGTGTTTATGCAGCCAGCAGTGAAGGGAACAGTAAACCAGTAACTTTGTGAAAAATCATCCTGCAGAAGGAGGACTTTTGAAGTTTCATTCCTTTATATTATATTATCCTTTTCAGTGACTGTTGACAACTTCGTATTTAGTATTGCCAATCTTTTCTGGTGTTTCTTTTCTACAGAAATTGTGGAACCTTCATTTTATTTCATAGTTTTTTTGACTACTGAATAGTCATTTGACACTTTGTGAAATGGGACCTTATGGACTAATGAAGTTGAAAGAATGTGTCATTCAGGGATGCTATTTGACAAGGCAACTGTTCTGCTCAAGCAGACTGAAGCTGTGAAAGGGAGTACTCTGCTGTTCCATTCCCCACTCCATCCCATCTTGTTCCCTGGTTCTGCCCATTACACTATCAGAGCTCGGCAAAAGAACACACACATAAACACACACATGAGAAACATGAACAAAAAGAAGTCATAGAGCACCACCAGGGTTGCTGAAATTGAGGAAGTAGGACTGTGTGTGCAGGAAGGATGAAGAAGAGCCACTGCTTTTGGCAGCCACACACTGCTCCCTGTCTTACCTTAATGTGATGAGGTCCTATTCTCACATAAGATACACCATATTTTTTGGTTCTCTGAGACTATAATTTCACACCATGACAGAAATTTCCTTAAGCCCCTTTTTCATATACCTGGTTAAGGGTATCTGAAGAGATTAAAAAAAAAATTAAAAAAAAAATCTGCAGTGAGCTAGAAATTATGAAGTCTGCTCAGAACTTAGCCCAGGTAAATGAGTTTTGCTGCATATTTTCCTGAGGTAGAACTTGCCCTACAGTGCTGATGTTCAGGACACTGGGAGTTTACAGAGCTTGAGGGAGGGCAGCTAAGATGGGCTTGTAATTTTATCTGTGTGAGAAGGAGGAGGCTTAGGGGCTGAGCTGCGTGCTTTGCATCGACTTTGTCAGAAAAGATAAGTGTGTTAAATAATGAAAAGTAGAAGTTTTGGAGGTTGCATTCACATTCTGCTGAAACCAGTTGCATTGAGTTTCCTTTGGCTGTTTCTCAGTGGAGACCCTCAGAGGTTAGGAAAGAGCCCAGATAAAACATTTTCACTTCTAAAATTTTGGGACTTAAGGAAATCTCTGTCATGGTGTGAAATTATAGTCTCAGAGAACCTGACATTGTTTATTCCTCTTAGAATTCATTTGTTATCTTTCCCATTCTTTTTGGATTTCAGAGGCTTATTTCAATAAGGGAACATTTGAATACTCATCTGTGCTAAAGCAAACACATTGTACATCTGGTGGATAGTACATCTGTCCTCACACAATGGTGGATGACTGGATGTTCTCCAAAATTATATTATGCCATATGCTGTGCCTCACCTTGTGTCCTACTAGAGATTTCAGACTTTGTTTAGAGATGTTTCATTTCTGTAACTTTTCCCTTAGCATCCCTCTGGAAGTTTTATCTGCATTTCTCTACTCTTGTTATCAAATGAACACAGAATGTACAACAAAAATAAGTTATAAAGGGAGGATCCTTTGGTTGATTCAGACAGTTGATTGTGGGGTTCCTCTTGTGTGGAACTGTTTGAAAGTACACTGCCCTCGTCTGCATTGTCTATAGAGATTGGAGAAGACAAATGATTATGTAATGATGATTAAACACCAAAGTATTTCTCTAATAAAGAAATGAGGTATGACCTAATTAGTACTGTTTGCTAGAAAAGATTGATCCATTTATCATTTTAATTTCTCTAATGGTTAAAGCTTTTTTTCTCCCCAGTTTTAATAAAGTGAAACTTGTAAAATCTTTTCAACTTTTATGTTTAAAGGGAAAGCCATATCACTTATTGGGGCTCAAGTAGTGATTCTGCCACAATTACCTTTGTGCTTTTAGCTCACCTGAACACAACAAAAAATTCTAAAAGTTAAGTGCTAAGTCTTAAACATGTCAAGATTCAGTCTTTTCAATGAGAAGTAATTCAATAGGTATGACTTTCAAGCAGTGAATGCATTCACATCATTGACTAGATCAGCTCAGTTGATAAGGTAACACACAAAGCCTTTGAAATTTGCTCATGCTTCATCAGGTGTAACTTCTCTGGCTTCCTGGGAAGAGCAAGGGAAACTTACATTTAACTACTTAGAATGTCCCTTGCCCAATGGTTTAAGTGTAGAGATACATCTGCTTTCCTCTTCTTGCTTTGAAGATCTTTTTAGGCATCAACACTGGGATAGCAATAGCATTATTGTGATATGGGTAGCCGTTGAATTAGATTATACACTCATTTTTTTTTTTTTTAAGACAGAACATTTATTTTAAAATGGGATACAGAATAGATAGTAAGAGCTTTGATAGCCATATAAAAATTCAGACTTCACTTTCTTGGGCCACATCTCATCCTACCAGTGTCTGTCCTTCAGGAACAGCTTCCCTGGGCTTGGTTGATGATAACCTTGGCTTCTGAGTTCTGCCTTGAAATGCTCTGTCAGGCCTTGTGTAGCCAAGGGGACACCAATTATACAGAACATTAGAAATAGCTTAAGGAGAAGAAGTCAGTGGTCCTCCTTGGCTAGTAAATATCACTGTAGAGAAGCCCAACAGGAAATTCTAAGCAGAATAAAAAAGTGAACAAATCCAGTACAATGAACACTGAAGAACTGTGCCTTGAGGAGCAAGGTTGAGGGTTAAGCAGTGTTAACCCAGGGTTAAGAATATACCGATAATCCCAGCACTTTCTCACCATGAGATGACTCATTTCCTGTCTTGTGCCCACCTGACCTGAGTGTGCTGTTCATCCCCAAGGTGTAAACACAACACAGCAGACTCTGTTCTTTTGTCCAAAAACATCTGTAAGCTTAGGCAACAACTGGCTGTATTTTTAATCTCTATCTCAATCTTTCCTCTTCAGTCTTCTTCTGAAGAATAGAATTCAAAAGATGCTTCATACAGTCAGTAAGCCACAAAGGAGATGAGAGCTTAGCCTTCAAATGAGTGGCCTGGATGAGATTCAAGTACTTTCAAGAAGAGATGGTAACAAGACTGTGAGTTAGGGAGATGCTTCTTACAAATCAGATCTTATATGGAAGTAGGAGTGGCTATTCCAGACCAGTGGTGATGTTATGAGGCTACATTTGGATGTCTTACTGCCACATCAAACTCCAGAATGATCTATCCTTTTCTGTTGAGATAACTACTGTTCTTCAGGAGCTGGCCAGACTAGTCCTGGACTATCATCTTTGTTTCTGATGAAGTGTGCTTGTGTTACCTCTATACTGTGGCACACATGAAACAATCAACTCTGAATTTGGTGGGGATCTTATTGAGACTGAAGGAAAAGTGCTCACAGTTCAGACCTCACATGGTCTGACACCTTGATCTTGGTCTCCTCCCAGTATCTGAGACAGGACAGAGACAGGACTGAGAAGAAGGGCTCTTGGAAGAGTCTAGAGACAATGCAAGGTAAAACTTGGATTGCATCCCACCTGAGGACACTGCAGACTGTTTTTCCATTAACTGTGGTTGAGGGCATCAGTATCAACTGGAGCAGCTTGTATTTCCCTGGCTAGATCCAGTGTGTCAAATCTTTGCCCTACACCACATTTTTTCTTTTTGAAATATGCACACATATTCTATCTCTCCTGACCCAAAACAGGTGAGGATAAAGTTGAAGCAATCCAGGGGAGCATTTGGCACCTGCATGATTTCTGGAAGTACAATAACAAGTCAGTCCTATATGTGAATAGCTGTAGCCTTTTTCTTGGGACTTAGTGCCCTACACTGTAGCAAGCTACTCCCTTTGGGTTCTTTTTGCTGCAGAATAAGTGTTGCCCTGAAGGAAAAGGTGGATATCAGCAAGCAGGCTGGCAACGAACTTTTGCTGTAAACCTAGCTCAGTCTCAGACTGCTGTTGAACAGCTTGTGAGGTATCCTTACTACAAAAGCCCAGGGAGGCTCTTTATGTGAAAAGGTGAAGCCTTCAAGTTGTTTCAGCTTGCAAAGCCCACTGTTTTCCAGAAGAAGGTCAAGTCTTTAATTGCAATCTGTGCTTGAAGCTGAAACTCTTTCAGGACAACTTTTCTATTTCTCCAGGCAGTTACAGAGGAAGAGGATTGTAAACAAATAGATCAGATGATTAACATGATGAGTTTGCTCTCAAACAGCACACATAAAATGAGCTTATTGCAAGCCCACTAACAGGTTCAGAACTTCACCAGAGACAAATGTTGAAGGCAATTCTAGTTCTTTCCTTTGTTTCTATGGAATTGCAGCAGCTGATAATTTGTATTGAACCAAACTTTGGAAAAATGTAACAGGGTAAATGACAAGCTACAAT
The DNA here is from genome assembly GCA_002909625.1 of Bambusicola thoracicus. Classification (NCBI taxonomy): domain Eukaryota; kingdom Metazoa; phylum Chordata; class Aves; order Galliformes; family Phasianidae; genus Bambusicola; species Bambusicola thoracicus. The sequence continues at coordinate 22,894 of PPHD01001704.1, read as the reverse complement.
CGTCAGCTTTGAAATTTTTTAGTAAGAGGGAAATTTCTGATAAAAATTTTACTAGGAGACTTTATACCTCTTTTCATAACCTTGGAAATCTTCAATAAAATATTTACTGTTACCACTGCTGATGAAGGCATGTAAAAATGAGTTTTACAGTGTTTTCCTCAGTGTTTTTCCTTTTTATTTTGAATTTTATTGAATTCAAAGAAGAATGAATGTACAAACATGTTCAAGCCAAAAGGATATTAATTTTTTTTGTAGATACTGTTCCTGAATGGGTGGAGGTTTTGGCAAAAAATGTAGTTCATTATTCTGAAATAAGAAATGAATGGACTGATAAAATGGAAAAACTTAAGAAGGACACTTTTAGAAATTTTTCAACTTATTACACAGTAGTTTTCCTTGCTATTTCTAATATTGTTATGGTAGAATAACAAGAATGCTATAGGCTTGTGATCTGCTTCTCTGCTGTCAACTGGCAAATAAGGAAGTTTCTCTTTTTTTTCCTTCTCTGTCCTTTCTACTCTTCCTTAACCTTTTCTCTTTCTGAAGCCAAATATATCAGATAGCGCTCTTGATACTTAAACTTGTAGAAGATATTCAGTTTAAATTTAAACTTAAATTATTTAATTGTAAACTTCAAATAATGGATTCTCATGCTAGATTTTTGGTCATCTGTACAGCTGAAATTCATCACTCCAGGCAGTTATGCAACTGTAGTCACAATAAGGCACTTCTAACTCCTCTCCTCATGCCACAGATGCTACAGATTTTCCAGTACTCTCTTTGTACTGCAGATGTAGAAAACCATTTTATTACCTTGATTCTGTGAAGTGATCTTTGCAATTGTTCCTTTATGTCCCTGAGGAAGTTTCAGTGATTTGCTCGTGTATGCTCCCTCACCCTACCATTACATTGCCTGGAGCTTCAGGTAATTCCATAGTTCCCAGGTCCGATAGTATCTCATATATTCATTCTGCTTCAGGGAGCATTGCCATCCTTTCTGTGCCTCTCCATTCAGAGAAAACCCAAGAAAGCAGATGTGACATGTGCTTCATAAAGTCTTCTCATGCTGATGATCAGAAGTTAGGGACTTCTGGACGCATGGTGAAGCATCTTTTCCAATCTAGCAACAGTATCACTGAGTTTAAACCAAATTTGCATTTTATAGAAATAGTTGAACTGTTCTTGTGTTCCCCCAAAAAGACCAGAGAAGGAACCAGGAGAAATAACAGCAAGTTCCAACATGGCAGTAGATCAGCTGAGCTGCCTCAGGAGAAATCTGTTTCATTTATCACCTGCAGATAATTATGTGAAAAGGCACTATTAATACTTAATTGTAGTATCTCTTTGTTAAAGCAATTATTTATAGCATTTCTCCAACTACTGATACTATTCCTTGCCGGTGATGTGAGGACTCACTTCCAGTGGCTTCCTACACCCTCTTTCTCCTTGCAGACATTCTAGTCTTATTTTATTTTAGGAACACAAGGAAAAAGGTCAAACATTTGCAAGTCTCTGTGTCTCTGTCAGACACATGCTCATAAGAGGACAATGAGGCTATATCTTTTGGAAAAAATAATGAAAAAGAAAGGAAATCTGTTTTCAGGATAATTGATTTTCATGCATGTTAAATGGGTAGTCTGTAAGGGGCTGATTTACCACGTTATAGAATATTAACCATTTTCCCTCAACCTCATCCATAAGTTATGATTATATTTTGGATGTAGAATTGAGTGTTCAGTTGTGTGCAAAGCTATGGAAGCAATTTTTCCAATTTCTAATTGCACTGTTTGCTTCAGTTACTCTTGTAATAGTATTTAGATTCAGCTGAATATGCAGTTTATCCTGCATGTTTAACATAAGCACCCTGAAAATTTAGCTCATATATATGTATAAGTATTTACTGGGTTTTACAGTGATCAGATCCTTGGCACTAAAATATCAGCAAGGATAAAAGAAGTAATTATATAATTCATGTTTGCTAGAATCTTTATTATTTTATTTCTTAAGAAATCCAAGGAATAAACAGTTCAAAAGAAAAGATCATTGCAGTAAAAGAGAATAGGAAGCCATTGATCAAAGTTTAGAACCAAATTTCAGATACAGAAGAATATAAAACATTCTAGACCATTCTTTCCTCTTCCTTCAAACACTGTAAAGGTAAAGAACCCTGACATTCAGAAAAATGCATAGGGCATTAGTGCACGTAGCTATCTCCTGCATAAGATCTAGGACTTGCAATTTCTTATAATAGTTTTCACTATGCAAAACTCAATAATTTTAGCAGAAAAAATAGTGCTATTAAATAGTGCTATTATTTCACCTTTATGACCCTCAGTTTCTGGATAAGCCTTGATGGCTATCATAAATCTGTCTGTGAGGATGTATATTAACTCCTGGTGCACATGTGAATTATCTTATAATTGCTGAGGGATACTGCTTTCTGCTCTTGCTTCACGATAAGGGCAGGGGGGAGTAGCCATGTCTACAGGCAGTAATGGGATGCTGTGCATCCCCCGCTTCAGGATCCCTACACTACTTGCTGGGTGATGTGACTGCTGCAGCTCCTAAGAGAGACAGACAGGGCTTTACAGCTGCTTGCTGTGGCCAGGGAAGCATGAGCATTCCTGTGAATGTGGCCAGCACCCTTTTTATAGGGTGAAATCCTATCCTTGTGAAATCAATGGGATATTTGCCACCAGTGCTGATGGGGCCAGGGTTTACTCCCAGAAGATCTTCATTGTAATCTGAGATAGGCGGGCAGACATCTCTGGGAATGTGGAAAAAAAACCCTTAGTTTGCACTGGCTTGCTCCTGATGGGCTCTTTTTTACTGCCTTGAGTGTGGAGTTAAATTTTCACTGTGCCCAAGGCCTGGCAATCTGGGAATTAGCTAGGATGACAGTTTGTCCCCTCTGGGGACCAGCTAGAATTGCAAGAGGGTAGTTTAACTGGCTGCTCAACAAGGCTCACCACAACCCACACCACACTCGTGTTTTTATTTCTCCAAACCCTTTCTATCCTACTCTCTTTTTTGGCTACAGGGTGATGCACAAGCAAGCAGAGTGCCTCCCTCCTCTGCTGGCACCACACAAGGGGATAGCTGTAGGAACCGGGGGGAGCACAGTGATGGGACAAGGTATTTGAGAGCAGAGCCTGGCACATCTGTTGCTTCTCAGATTAGAATTGAGCCACTAATAGTTGTCTGACAATCTGCAAGTTGGATTTATAAATCTGCTCTTGTAAAAAACTGAGTTATGAACGTGCTGTGTAATTTATAGAGCCTGCCAGCGAGTCTTAACTGCAAACTCTTGATTTACGCACTGTCCATTTAAACAGTGATTTTTAGTTTGTTTTTTACTAAAGTATTTCAGTATGTGGTAAGTCAGAGAAAAAATTTCCATATCCTTAACGGGATTAACAAATCTTAAATCAGATCTGTAAGTCCTACAACAGATTTACAAATCATACCAATAAATCCAAAATAAAACTTCACCTTTTTTTTCCCCTTTGGCTTTCAAATCCTGATTTTGCAGCTGGTTGGTAAGGAAGTGATTTATAAAGCAAGAATTTAAAGCTCAACTGTCAGCATGATTAGCTCTGAGAGGTCTGGCTCTCATGTCTTATCTGAGTGCTTTGATTTACAAGCTGTAGTCAGGCTCTCTCTATCGCGGATTTTCTCCTGAAACTTGGATTTGTTTATTATGAGATCTACAAAAGGTTAAATTCTCTGTATGCCACAGCTCGACTGGCCCAGCAGTGTTATGGAAAAGGTGATGCCTAATCAGACTGCAGCTGGCAAATGTGCCCTGCATAGCATTTGGTTGTCAGAGAAAACAAACAGCAGCTGAGCAATAAATTCTTGAAATGTTAATAAGCTGAGGTCCTTGACTCTTTCTTCTTGCCTATATCTGTAATGCACAGTACACACCTTCAAAAGCCATAGGAATAAAGGTGTAGGTCCTCGTACTAAGGTGCACTTGTTTAAATTTTGTCAGAGGTAAGATTAAATACAGGTTACATGTTCTACCAAGTGTGAATGGGCTGAAGCGTATACCTCAGCTTATGTTTTAATACCTTGCTGAACATGACTGTATTTGACACCTGATTCTTTTTCTGATTTGAGATTGGATTTTCCTTCTAACTTATGTCAATGACTGGTTTTGAAATTAATGGAAATAAAAGCGTCTGACAATTAGAACTACATAATTACCAAATGCATTCTGGAGGCTGAAATCAATGTAATATGCTGTCTCTCTTCCAGGAAAAAAAAAAAAAAAAAAACCACAAACACAACAATTGAAAGCAGCTTCAGTGACAAGAGACTATTTAATTTACAGAATATTTATGTGAATTTGTTTCTGCTTGAAAGATTAGCTCCCATTAATCAGATAAGTAATTTAAAAATCACTTTCTATACTCTAGAGTGATTGCTTTAAGTACCCATTTTTTTCTTTTTCAATAATCAAGCTTTTTTTTAATATCATCTAACATGTTTTCTTTCTACCTACTCTTTACCTCTTCTCTAGTGATTCAATACCAAGAATATTTTCATATTAGAGAACCTGGTAAATTGCATGTAAGGAGCCTGCATCTTCTGTACTGTTCTGACCTGCTTGTTGACCAGTGCGTACAACACCTTGTAGCTGAGTAAACAGGTGTTTTGCTCACAGATTCTCTTAGAGGTCAGTTTTGTTATTATTTCTGCTCTTTGAGAGGCTCTGGGCTTTGGAAGTCAGGAGAAAAAGTGGTGACAGAGTTATTGCATGATGTCCAGACTCACGTTAACATTCTTGTATTTTAAGTTAATTGGTATTTGCCTAAACTCAAAAGCAAATTCTTGGTTGTATTGTAGGGGTTCAAAAATACGAGTGCTTAAGATCATATATTGCGTGGTGGAAAATATGTGAGCCTATAAAAAAAAATTGGAAGCTGATTTAATACCATAGAAGGAGATTATTTTAGATTTCTGAGTTATCTTCCTAATATGACTATTTTGCCTACTTTTCAAGCAGTTATAGCCTCTTGTTAAAATTTAATTAGGGCCTTCTATTTTACACACAGATGTATCAACTAAGTATGTACCTGCCAAATCCAAACAATACTAGCTGCAGCTGTTGGAAAGGTGTTTAACTGGGGGTGAATGGTATTGGGTTATTGCTTGATTAGTCTAGCATTCCCTTTTAGGCACAAAGCAGGAGGGGAAACAGCCAGCCAGGACTGCTCTGTACTCTGATCTGGTTATTCTTAGTCCTGTTTTAGGACTCTCATGCTCTGTCCTGTGCAGCAGAACCTGTGTAAAACCAGCAAGTCCTATGTTATTTACTGTTGAATTTGCTTCTGCTCCTTACAAAGAGGGCAGGATGATTCTGTTGCAGCTGATCATCTAACTTTTAGTTTGATAAGTGCTGTGATTTGTCAGACAGCCACCTGGATTTGAGGAGATGAGATCCGATGTGCTGGTGCCTACTGATTACACAGTGATTATCTAAATCCTCACTTGTTGTTGGAAGCTGTTTACTGAGCACAGCAGCCCATCAAGAAGAGACTTCCCAATCTGAACAAATAAATTGAGTAATCCTAATGGCAAACAAAGTGTTACAGAAATAATGGAAAGCACCAAGGGAGGTGGGGACTGGAGTGTAAATGAATAACTTTGTTAGTGCGTATCTTCCTCAGTAGTGCTTGTTAGATTTTCAGGGAACAGGCACAGTTGCAACTTCATGGCAGGGCAGGAGGTTGTACTGATAACAAGATATTACATAAAGATAAACATAATTACAATAGTGGGTCTGTGTAGTTTTAAAATTATTATAGTAGCATGGTTTTAATAATACATGGAGTTATTCCTGAATAAATAAGTATCTATTACTGGTCAGTAGAATTGTGTTTTGCTTTACTTTTACTTGATTTTAAACAAGCATATCAAAACTACCTCAGGAAAAGCTACAGGACTGAAAGAGCCATTTATTCTTTGAAAAGAAAAACAAGAATTAAAAAACGTTCTTTGTGGTTTCTGTGGTTTTAACAAATCAAAAGAAATTTCATACAGAAAATGGCATAAATGTATTTACTCCTCTACCTTGGAGTAACGAAATCTACTCAAACAAAGCTTACATATCTAGGAAATTAAGAATTAGAAGTGAAGTTTTAATTTTTATTATTGCAATTGGCATACACGTATACATTGAGGGCTTTTTTTCCCTCAGGTACAGACAAAAACTTCCTTGAAAATCCATCCTGTGTAATTCACTGTTTGCAGACATTAGAGATTTTCTATAAGGAAAGGCACACAGCAGAGAGTTTAAACTGAAAGGTCAACTCCATATTGTCCTGCATCATGATGGAAGAGTAGAACATCAGAGGGACCTTATGTGAAGTGCCATCCTATGGCAACCAGGAGTACTATTCAGGCCATGTTAAAGAGCTCACAGAGAACCATTCTTTTAGTCTCAGTGTAGGCTTCACTTGAATGGCCCAGTATTTGATTTGCCAGTTGTGTGTTGTGAATAATCCTGATTTATGATAAAATAATAGGTACAGATTGAAGAACATGATTAAAATAGTATGGCTTATTAAAATGTGTATCTTTGAAAATTCTGCCTTTTCCCTTAAAAACATGGAAATATTTATTTCAGGTTGCTCCAACATGACTTAGAATGTCTCAGTTTGTCTAAATAAATCAAGAGATCTCAACCTGGGACAGCCTGATGTTAAAAACAGTATTTTTGCATTTTTATATTTATTTCTACAGTAGTTTATTGGGATACTATAGAATTCTCATCCCCTGAAGCTCCAATAATTCATGCCTTGTTCACCTCACTGCCATCAATGTTGCCTATATTGCAACACGATTCACTTCAGGGGCTTGTGGTGCTGGAAAGCGGTTGAGAGGAAGCAGGTTGCACTGGGAGAATGGGGGTGTTTGGCTCCTAAAGTATAGTTCTTATGAAGCTTGTGACAGCTTACAAGGGTCATATTGAATGTTGAACTGAACAAAAGCAAAGCACTTGCTTCTAGGACAGCTGAGATGTTTTTCCTGCAAAAAGCTTCAGCCTCTGACTGAATTCTTTTTTTCTTTGCCTTCACATTATTAAGGTCTTGACTTTTTTCCACAAAAAAAGTCAGTTTTCCATTGAAAAATGATAATATAAAAATCCTCTTTCTCACATTACATCACCATTTGTGATGAAAAATATTTGTTTACGTCTCTTCCTTCCACCAGCCTAATGCGCAGTCTTGCAGCTGTATTCATGCACAAGCATATGAAGAGCTCTGCTTGGCTGATACGCTCAAAGAGTCTCCAAGCACTAAAGATAAGCTGTTGTGCTTTACCTTGTTATGGAACACTAACCATTTCTCAGCACAGTAAAATGAGAGATGAGTAAATGTGTTTTATATTTAACTTTTGAGGTTTCCAGCTTGTTCTGGACAGGAAATACTTGAACAATAATCTGTTGCTCTCTGTTCTTGGTGCTTCCCAACTTACCTCTGCACTCTCACTAAGAAAGAAGTGGAGTTAAAAAAGAAAGGTCTCTTCCCGAGTGGCTGGGCACAAAAGGGCTGCATAGTGAGACAAGAGAATAGTAACTGTCCATACTATCTTCCCTGTGTAAGGAGAACAAAGATTGTTTTCCTGGCCCTTTGCCTTGCCTCCCCGTCCTCTCACATGGTGGTGGAAAGCATCCAGTTCTCATGTCCCAGCAGCCCCCGGCTGTGGAGAGATCCACTCTGACTTCTCTCTGTGCTAAGTCCCTTGTGAATTGGTCTCAGATTCAGTAGGGATTCTCTATTCCTCAGAAAAAATGCATGGCGTTGGAGTGAGTTTGCGAATGTGTAGACTTACAGAACTTAATATGACCAGTAACATTTCATGGGAAGTTTTGAAGGAGAAAGGAAGGCAACCTTTTACAAACCCATGTGAATCTTAACAGCTTCTTCTGTATCAGAGAGAATTAAAGAAGAGAGAGACCCTGATGGGATAAACTTTTTTTCATGTCTTTGAATTACAGGTCAGGCTTTGCTTTTTAACAGTGAAAGAGAAGTAGGAGCAGGTATTGACTTCACAATGATGCAGATTAGGTTTGAGTACTCATGCAAGCACAAATGAGAATTCAAAGCCAGATGCCATTTCACAGAGGGAAGAAAAGGAAAATTAAACCTCTCATTATTGCATTGGAAATTATAGGATTACATCTATCACCCATAGCATATGATAAATCTTATAGTCAGCTTTGCTGAGTAGATTTGCAAGACTGTTTGGAGAACTAGAAATTTAGATATAGTAGTTAAAAAAAGAAATAATAACTGCAAGTTATTCTTTATCTTTGCAATGTGTGTAACTGAAGGCTTTCTTAAAAGGAGAACTATCTCTTTGGCCTCGTCTGCTTTTTCAGTTAGATTTCATTGTGTACTGAAGGAGCAGCTTAATGAAGACCATATCCTTAAACATCTGCATTCATTTGATCGGTAGATAAAATCACTGTTTCCCTTAGGTGTATGTGACCTGGCTGTCTTCTTTCTGGCTGCACTTGCAGCAGGGATTTAATTCATAATGTTTAATTTTCAATTCTTAATACTCATCTGTGTTGTCGGTTTATTTAATAAATATTTAATCTACTTCAATAGGATTATATATAATACTGGGAAAATTGTGTTTTTTTTCCACAGCTATCATAACTTTTTTGTGAGAAGAAAAAGAAAAGAATATGATTTATTAAAAAAAAAAAAAAAGGAAAGAAACACAACAGTGGCTTTTAGAGTTTGGCAGTGAGCAGTCAAGCATTTTTCTTCTTGATACAATTAAAAAAAAACATGAAGACTCTCTCACTTTCAAACATCCTGGAGTTAATGTGTGTATCTGAGGAAGAGAAGAATTTGACTTAAATGATTACTTTTATCATTTTGAATTCTTATCCATTACAAATATGATTGCTTCCAAACATGATAGGCCATGGCATAGAGCCACATCCAGGCGAGGCAGGCACATTCAGGTTTCTCAGGCATGCATGATCAGTGAATGGAATGGATTGTTAAACTGCTAAATAAGAACAAAAGCCCTAGTGAAGTATTCCTTTACTTAGAAGCAGCTTTCTGTTTCAATCTCCTTATTCTGTTACATCATGGGATAGTATGTAGGAGACATTGAGCCAGAATCGCTTTAATCAAATAAAGAAGCTGAAAAGAACTTCTACCCCCAGTATCGTTTTATTGAGACTAATATTGTTATTGTCTGCAGTGTCCATATCAGACAATCTGGATTGATTTAATCATTTCAGGCAAGGTTACAGAGTATCCTCAGTACGTGTCCATCAGCATATCTTTATGAAGATCAGTGCCCTCGTACTGATTTACATCAGCCCGGGGCTTACCAAGTAACTTCAAACCCCAGTTGTCTCGAGGAGTTTCTGGATGAACTTTGACTCATTTGCTATTCAGAAGTCATGAAAGGGAGCATCATAATTTGAAAAGATGTGGCACAAACTATATCCCATGTGAGAGCTGGGTGTTTTTTACCAGGTGAATAGGGGCAAGTGACTGTCATTGCCCTTGCCCTCTGTAGGGGTATTGGTGACCCAGCAGCCAACACAAGACTGGACCTGTTTCTGTGCTCAGGGAACATGGAGGGCTGCCAAGAACTGATGACTGCCAAGGGTAAATGATTACAAGGAATGCAATGAGGTATGGAAAAGCTTCTTGGTTTCCCCCCTCCTCTAGTACACCCATATGTCGTCAACCATGAGCTGGACTGAGTACAATATTTGCATCAAGCCAGATGCAATAACCCTTAAATCAGCCTGTGACAAGGTGAGAGGGAAACAAGAACGTGGTTACTCAGGTTTGGCAACACTGGCTTGATGGTTCCACTAAAAATACTGCATTTTTTAAAAATGTGAATGGACTGATTTAAGTCATTGCTGTAATTGGACCTTTGGTGATCATAATTAGGAGTTCATCAGTGAACACAGAAAGATATTTGAGAACATGTGCTTAGAATCTGAATGCCAGAATGTGAGGGCTTGATTTGCAGATCTGTGTTAGCAAGCTCTGTAGGGGATTTCCATCCACAAAATGTCGTCTTGTTAAGCTGTGTGCTCAGTCAAAAAGATAACAAGGGTGACATGAACAGGGATATTTCACTCTTGCTGCTCAGTCTTCCCTTGTTCAAAAGATTTCTGTTGTCAAACCAGGGGAGAAATGATAGCACACACTTATTGAGCCTCTGTCACATATCAACAACAAAGGTGAGATTGAATCTGAACATTATCTGAACAGAACATCATCAGAAGAGAATGGCCAAGGGTCTCCACATGCCAATTGTCTGTCTAAGTGTCTGTCTGATAGTTGTAAATGGCAAATGTATTCCCTGAAACACACAACAGTTCTGGAACAAGGAAACAGGTTGTGAATGACTTAACTATCACTAATAGTAGCCTGTAATTACTATCTTGTTAGGTCATGCTCCTTTAAAGAGACCCCCTGAGAGAAGAAACTAAGTCAAGGGCACATCTTGTACAGATCTACCCCTACAGATTTCTCTGTGGAATTACCCCTTTGTTTAGCCTTGCTATTGAAATAATCAATTACGTTCATCTTCTAATTAATGAACTAGTATCCATTTCATAGAACATGCTCATGTCGTAGTTACTGCAATTGTGTTACCAGTGGAGTACTTGGGGAATGGATGTGTGTAGAGTGCTATTGAGGTTGAGTTGCAGTCTGTGGGAAGACAAAGGTAATGTTTCCTGTGCTATTGAGAGGACAATTTTTTTTTTTTATGGGAAGATACAAAAGAATCCCATCAAAATGCCACTAGTAAGACAACACATTTTTCTTGGTTTAACTATATATTAACAATATTTTATATTTAGAATGTACTTGGGTTTTAATTCAAATATTTATTTTATCTTAACTGTGGCAGAAAATTCGTTCTATACAGTAGGGAAAGTCTTTAACTCGGTATATAGGGAGAAAGAAAACACTCTTCATTTTATTTTTTACTATTTATTATAATCCACTGTTAAACTTTTTTATGTATAAGGTTTCAGAATTCCATGTATCTTGAAAATCTTTAATAAAAAGTATACCATCAATATTAAATGTCTGAATAGGGACTTTATGGAGAAAGAACTAGATGGGCAGTTTGATCACTTGGAAAATGATACTTCCATTCAAAATGACTTTGCTTGATAATATTTCATACCTTATATCAATTAAATTCTATATTGAAAACGGAAGAAAGTATATGCATGCAAGGCTTTATTAAAACCAAGAAGAAATGTCACAGTGAATTACTGGGGTAGTTCTTTAACTGGCGTAAATTAGCCTGTCTCCACAGAAGTAAGAGAGGACCTAGCTCTTTAAGTTCTGCTTTCGAGTGAATCTAAGCTTGACTTATAAATACATACATGTACATATACAATTTCTTGAGCAGCATTACTCAAGGATTATTTATAAAATTGGCTTTTCTACATTCGTCCTGGAATCTGAGAATATTTTATATGTTTATGTCAGTGAATCAGGACATACAGCAGTAAAAGGTAGTTGGGAGGATCATGAAGGGCTCTTTGTACATAAAAACAAATGAGAAGGCTCTGAGTACGTTTTTCTCAACCCTGTGAACTAGAAAAAAAAATTACTTTTGTTTTGTGATTTTCTTTTTTGTTTGTTGTAACCTTTTCCTTACTGTCTTTTGTGCACCTTAGACCTAGTTTTACATTTGCATATTTCATTTGGATATGCAACCAGTATTAATTTGCACATCACTTATTTATCCCTGATCATCTGATCATCCCACCCATCTGATGGAAGGGTGTTGTCGTACGCGTAACAGAATAATCGTCTGTTATGTAGATGATGACAGAAAACGTCTGTTCTATATAATTACAGTTTGAGACAAAACAAGAAGAAAATTCTATTAATAATTTATGCATATGATAATCAAAGCAAGCAATCATACTCACCACTGCAGAACAGAGGCAAGTTGTAATAATTTTCTAGAAATTAAAGTAACTATTCTCACTTTGGCTTCCTCATACATTTACGTGCCAAGTTTCAGCCTGAAGCATCTTTTAGTGGTTGCATTATGAAACTCTCAAAGTGGCTGTAATGAAGACACTGACATGACAAGCAATCTTGCCATTGCCCATTGACACTGTGAAGGTTGCACTCAAGAAGTTACATAAATTGTTGGACAGTGGACATACATCAGGTGCCAAATAATGAGTAATGTTAGATGAGTATCAGAACATTTCATTGATATTTCTCCTTGTTGATTATATTATGGTGGTGATGTGCTTGTGCACAGACAACTATCTAATCAAGATTAGGATGCAGTGGTCAGATCTGTGTTTGGTTGTTTTTTTCTTTTATACAATTCTGGATTCACATCTTGGACAGCAAGGACAGCCTCTATGTTACTCTCTCCCTAGTCCCCATACTGACACTCTGAACATCAGCGTATCAGTTGTGAAAAGAGGTCCGCATAAAGTCACTCAAAATATCAGCACTAGTAAATTTTGCTCTTTCTTTTTATGAGCTAGAGAAGATAAAAGTCCCAACGCCATCCATTAAATGCATTCTCTATATGTAGAGAATATATTAGAATGATACTATGGATATTGAATTTATCTTCATAAGATGGGGATGGGCTCATCAGTCATGAGTGTCACAACTAAGCAAAGACACAAGTGAATAATGAAGCCACCCTTATCGAGTACAGATGAATTCAATTTCCCCTCCACTATAATGTCATATTTGATTCAGTGAACTATAGCATCTACTTTTTATTTTTTAAGTTGCCCATGGGTTCTATCTTTTTCTCATTCTCTCTTTCTAAAGCCATTTTTGTGATGTATTTTTCTGCATTTATGCATCCTGCCTATCTTTTTCCTTTGTCTGACATAATGACTAAGTCGAATCATAAATGGTATACACAGAATGCAAACACTTACCATGTCAGGTGCCTAAATTCCCTGCCCCACTACCCCTGGGAGTTGTGTTGACTGCACTTCATGTACAGAAGTACAGGCCACGGATAAATTGACTTGTTCTGGGATATCTGTAAAGGTCTGTTCTCTTGTGATTTTTGAAAAAGTAAGTCAGTCTATGAATCTGTTCACCTTAAAGAAGAGCAGTACAAAAGATCTAGACTGTAGGAGTGTCTTTAACTGCTTAACAATTCTAACTGTTGTGGATACAGGCAGAGGAGGATGGAGTAAAGATTTATGTAAGTGTGCCATATTATGTCATTTACAGAACAGGCCAGGTTAAAAAAAAAAAATGGGATGCAAAAGATGCTACGGCCTTCCTCTTACCAGGACACTTTTAGTAGATGTAGAGTTGACTGGCAAGTGTGCCATATAGCACTGGGATCTTTCCCTAGAAAATGCCTGTTCTGGGTGCTGCCTTTGAGCCTGCAAAGGAAGCTGTAATTCAGTATGCTTTGGGTGCACTGGGAACAAATTCCACCTGCCCCATGCTGCCACAACTGGACGTTAGACACTGAGAGAAATGCACAGGGACAAAGAAAGCATGTTCAGACCTTTTGACGCTCCTAGTGCTGAAGCTATGCCAAAGTCCTGGCTGCAGACAATACCAGATTTGTTTTCAGCCAACTTAAACGTTCACCTAATCCTAAAAAGTTGAGGTCTATCTACTTAGACAGAAGAATGTGCCACTTAGGCTTGCAAAGACAGAGCATAGTGCCGTTCCTGGGAGGGGCTTTTCCCGTCTGACACAAGACTGACTGAGATTCCCAGAGGATGCTGCAGCTTTTCCTTTTTGTAATACAAAGAATAAACACGAACATGTTTCATGAGCAATGCAGCTGCTACTTTGACTCTGAGCACAGTGCTATTTTGTACCTAGACTCTGTATTTTGTATTGCTTTATACAGAAAAAGGCACATTAGCTCAATTTGAGGCTAATTACAGCAGTGGAAGATTCTGTGGGAATGCCTCACCAGGTTTTACCAATAAATTCCTTAGAGAAACAAGGAAATGTATTCACATTATATTTACCTAATAGATGAGATTCAGTCTATTAGATGAGATATGAAGTAAATTAAATTCCATGGCAGGTGAACACCCTGAGGGTACTGTAGTTTATAGCACTGTATTAATATTCTGTAAGACCACTGCATGAGCTTAGTACAGCTAACTTCAAAATTAGCTTTACAGGCCACCTGCAGAATTTTTTCTGGTCGCTTTCATAGTCAGAGCTGCAATCATAGATAATTTAACATAAATATTAAGTAAATAATTGGTTCAGAATATTTCAATGTCAGAGACATAAATCTCATTCCCATTTCATGAATGCAAACCATAAAAATACAAGGTAGTGCTTAACCTGGCAATCTAAGTTTCCAGTGAGCCATATTCCCTGCAATTTTTAGAAAAAAAAGGTCTAAACAAATTCTGCAGAAGGCAGTGAGAGAATGTGCAGAGGAATTATTGCAGAGGGATGATAGGATTCAGAGCTTTATGTAAAGAATGTTCAGACCGATAAAATGATTGTAATGAGGTCTACTAAGGTTTTAGAGAACATTCGTATAGATTTAGTGATATGGATATAGACAGAGGGTTTTTGTTATGTTTTCCTGAAAGGATGGTTTCTGAAGCTGAGCTCTGGCTGAGATAATAAGACAGTGGTAGTGGATGTGCTTTTCTGTGACAGCCATGCTTACAAGATACTCTCTAATTAGCCTCCCGAAGCTTAAAACTCCCAGGTAAGCAAGAAGTAATCTTCACAACTAGGCAATCTCTTTGGCAGAAAAGCACATTTACATTTTGAAGGAGGTAAACTCTTTTACTAATTCAGTTCTCCAATACCAGAGTTTGAGCAGGAGACAAAGAAGAAATACTCTCAGATGCTAGATCTTTGGGTGTTTCCAAAAAAACTTAGTGGTTCCAAACAGTCATACTTGGAAAAGGTTCAGCAAGTCACTAGGTCTCTTATGTGCATTTTCCCACCGTCACCAGACTTTTGATTTTATTTATTTATTAGATACCACTTGTGACATCTTTCTTACTGTAATGTGTCTGTGCAGATTACTGCTTGATGCCTTTGTTCCTAAACTGCCCTTAAGGGTAATGAAAGCTAGTATTTTAATCATAGTTTTAGAGAGTAAGTTGGTTTAATTAGCCTTCCAGTGCTTTCCAAGTCCTTTTCAAAACATTTGCTCTCTGATACTAATGTCAAATTGTAAGAGATGGCTGAGGAAGGAGATCTGCAGGTGTTCCTCATGGACCAGGAGATGTCTGTTAATGCAAAATTGATCTGAAGAAGTATTTTTATCAGCACTTGTCACAGAAAAATTGCAATCAGAGAATGTGCTTTCAGAGTTTGTCTCAGTTGTCTTTTACCTGTTGCTCTCATAGCAGCACAGCAATTCCTTTAGGTTTTGTAAGATTTTTGTGTGTTCTTTGTATTTCAGACCATTAAATATTGAATCTCAACAGGCTAAGTTTCCTTTAAGTTGTTCCATTAGGAGGTGCCTATAGAGGATACCTGCTGGCTATTCCTCTACTACTGTAGGGAAATCTTCTAGAGGTATAAAATCAGGATAGCAGAATCTCCCTCTGGGCTTCATTTTCAAAGGCAAGTATGCAGAGGCACTCACTTTGGTGCAGAAGGCCTTGTTTGTATCTGCTAGAACTGGTAGCAAAATCCACTAGAGAGAGTTAAAAAGGCACCTGAATATTTAGTAACTCAAGCAACTGTAGGGAATGATGCTTAGGAGTAATTGGAATGGACTAAAAAGGAGTGGAAATCCCCTGAGATCTTTACAAGAAACCTGAGAGTTTTCAGTCAGAAAGACTTTCACTGTCTTTTCTCATCCATGTAATGGATGTTCTTCTTCCTGTATGTCCAGAAGTGAGGAAGTGTAAGAGAGAACTTTTAATTATTAAGTAGTGTATTGATTGAAGAATAATTTCTCTCTCAAAATAGAGGCATACTTGTGTGAGGATAGAGCCTTAAAAAGGGCTACATGAAAGTGTGAGAAAAAATAAAAACTGGATCAGAAAGATGAAGGATAAAAAGTGGAGTCAGAAAGGTATAAAAATAAGGCAAGGATTACCTTACTTATTCTCACACCACAGATCATTTTCTCCCCAGATTTACAGAGATACTAAGATGTTTCTTGATTACATTTTCTGTGTCTGCCAACATTCTTGATTTTGCACTTTGATACATTGTGGGTGCACACCTACTATTAAACTTTCATGATTAAATAATTTCAGTTGGGAAAAGTCTGCTCCACTAAAATCAGGAGAATTTCAATAGCTAAAGTCTAAGGCAGACATATGAGGTAATATATAGGGTAACTTTTTATATTCTCAATTCTTCTTACTACGCCCCAGAGGTACTGGGAAACAATGGAGACAATGTGTAATGACAGAAAATGAGTGTAGAAGCATTGTATTGTGAATAAAGCCTTTAGTTATAAGACCAAGAATAGGACAAAAGAGAAATTAAGAAGTATAAGCAAGAGAGACAAAATATCTAGCAGAACAAATGGATATAATCATTTTCAAGTATGTCAGCTTGAATCAGCTAAGGTAAACAATTGGAGTCTCAGTGCATGCCTGGACTAGGGAAGTTTTGCCGCTGAGTACTGTTAAATGGAGAGGAGTCATAAACTGCTGGAGAACAGAGCAGAAATATGTGTCTGACCATTTATAATCTTTTAATCAAACATGGAGCCTGTAGCTGGAGTCTTGTAGCTTTGGAGACTACTTTGTCTGTGCATTCATAGACCATTCATAACGCAGTGAGCCATAAAACGCTCTCTCACTTTCTTGCTTCAGCAGTTTCAACACCTTCCTCTGGGACAAATTTCTCTAATAACAAGAGGTAATTCAATTTTGTTCTTGCTCAGTCCTAAGCAAACATTTCTGGCAGTTGTGACTTACCACATTTTTGGAGGCTGTACAGGGAAGACATCATAACTGTTAGAAGCTACTGGGTGCCCTGTCAGACTGTAAATTGAACTATTGCCTGGAATCTTGCAGATACAGTCATTTTAAAAACTTGGAGGTATTTTTTATTTAATGGTGAAGGGGAAACTAGTTGCTGCCCCAGTGCACTTTCATTTATGTTCTGTAGGCATGCCAGCTCTTTGTGAGGTGGCTTGTATCTGTGAGACTATGTGGGATAAATACTTGTGGTGGTACTGGGGGTAAGGGAGGCTTCGATGCTGTCAGTAGGTGCAGAGCTGGAAGCAGTGGGGTGGTTGCAAGAAGGCTCTAGAGGAGCGGCACTGCTTCCATGCCACTGCATTGCTTTTGACCTTAATGGTAAGCACGTGCTTTTCTGATCTGAGGTCCCTTGAACAGGTAAGCTGAGGAAAACTTCTCATTCCAGCAGCTGCTTTTCTACCATTGTTATAATGTATCAGCCAGTAGCAGCGCAATTTGGGGTACAATTTGGCTGTTGGAGTATTCAGTACACTGTTCTAGTTTGGTTTGATACATCCTTTTAAGTGTACAATTTGGGAATTCATTTAATTTGTAAAATTGTTGGATCTGTGATGTAAACCCTGAAATGTTTTCTTTTACCCATTTCTTTAAGGTCTTATCCTATGACTGTTTTAGTGAGGAAAGTATACTTGTCTTTGTTTTTATACATGATGAGCTTCTATTAACTTTTATTGCTGCAGAGAAAAGATGTGTGGTTATGTCAGGAGGATGAAAATATATTGAGAAATGAATAATCTTTTATTCTGTTTTGTAAGAATCAAATATTGATTTATGTGGGCTAGTTTAAAAATAAAATAGAACAAAAACAACTGTCAGTGGACAGCTTTTCTTTGCAAAGTTTCTTTGGCCTTTTTTTGAAAGATTTTGACTTTTTAGAAATGGGATACCAGATAAGGACACTGGTCTGATGTTGTCAGATCTTGCTATAACTATTTTTCTCTCTAACCTTCATAGTTTGAGTCTAATCTACAAGCCACATGGTGCTAAAACTGTGGTCCTACCTTGTTCTGACAGGGGATTTGCCTTCATGTGAGGGTTTGACAAAAAGCTTCCTTACCTCTCCTGAGGATTTCATGGTTGAAGAAGTTCTGAATGCTTCTGTTTTAATTCTTTATTCTTTAATTCTGTTCTATATTCTTTATATATGTATATAAAAAGAATTATATTATATATATGTATCCATTCCAAAGTAACTGTGTTCACCTACATGTTCCTATATTTTCCATTTTTCTTCTCTAGATGGCAATGTAGCACTTTTTCATCCACTGGGAGC
Organism: Bambusicola thoracicus; assembly: GCA_002909625.1. Classification (NCBI taxonomy): domain Eukaryota; kingdom Metazoa; phylum Chordata; class Aves; order Galliformes; family Phasianidae; genus Bambusicola; species Bambusicola thoracicus. The sequence goes on along the minus strand of PPHD01001704.1, from coordinate 4,643 downwards.
CACATGTTTCTGTAAAATTTGTGCAAACCTAGTAAGCCAGCAATAGATTTATCTTATTATGTGTGTACAGTACTAGCTATAATGGCTCCCTTGCCATTCGGCCATGACTCTCACTCCATCTCATGCATCCTCTCACCTTCCTTGTCCTCCACTCCCCATCTTATAGGCTCCATCACCTGTTCTTGCCACTCTTATCCCACTAGCTTATTTTTTTTGGTCTCCAGATTAGGACAACTGTGCATGCAGCAGACTTGACCTCCCTCTTTGTCAGTCCTTTTGGGACATTTACCCAAATCTTGTCTCATGCACTATTTTAAGTTTTCACCTGTTCCTTTGCACGCAAATGAATGATTTCATACTCATATTCTGTTTGAGTATCCTTGAGTATCCTTTTTTTTTTTTTTTTTTTCCCCCTTCTTCTGGAGCAAAATCTTAATTTTTAAGAAAAACTCAGTTGTGGTACACTGATAATGGAAAAAAAAATCATGAGCAGACTCTCATATTTTGTCTGTGAAGCAAAATGTGCTATACTGTGAATCAACACTACTGAATTTAGGAACAGCCTAATGGCATATATTTTCAATTACTTAAATGTGTCTTCACTGCACCAGGCTAACATCCACCTATTCTTCTACTCTGTCTCTAAGAGTGGCTAATGGTGAATGCTTTGGGAAAGACTATGAGAAAAATTATGTACAAATTCCTATCAGGTGACACTCGAACCTTTAAAGATTTTTTGAGCCAAAGGCTGTTTTAGTATTGTTGAATCTAATTGTACTTGAGAGAGATTTCTCTTATGAACTGGAATTTATTTCATGTTTTTATGGAACAGATAAGCAGATCTTAGTTTTCACATGCTTTAAATTTGATTCCAAATAATTAAGTATGGTGTCCCTAGCTACTGGCTTATTAGAAATTGTGAATAATTGCTGTTATCTTTTTTTCTTTTGATGAGATGAAGAGTATGATACACCATACTATGCAATGAAGCTTCTTGTTTTCCTCATTTTTTCTTGCCTATTAGTCTCCTAAATTCCATTTTCCTTTTAATCTGGTGCTGAGCATGAAGTTTATGGTTTTTTGGGGATGACTACAAGATCTCTATGCAAGGGATATTGGCAAATTTAAAACGCATTGTAATGTCTATATAGTGTGGCTATTTCTCTCTCCTGTTCTTTTCTTTATTGAAAGATTTCATCTGACATGCCATTGTCTTTTCTCTTAGTAACATGATAGCTCCTGCAGCTCTTCACAGGGAGTTTGTGAGTGAAGTACTGTGAGTAATTTTGAATAATCAGAAAACTTATTTACCTCATTCAATTTTTAGCTTAGAAGATCCTCATTCATAAGCTTTCCGAAATGTGAAAACTGACCACTTATTCTTGCTGTTAATGTTATATCCTTTAACTAGTAATTAAGCCTTAAGATCCTTGAGAGAACACTTTTTTTTTTTTTCCCTGTGACAGTTTTCTTCAAAAGTTTAAGGTGGTGAACCATGTAAATATAAAAAACTAAACAAATAAAAAAAGCCAAACAAACAACTAATCAAGAAACCAACCAACCAAAAAATGACAAAAAACACTATTATTCTTTGGATAGCACTCTTCTATATATTTTTAGACTCTTTCAGATAACTCCTATGAATTTCTTGGTCATGATTTACATAGAAGTCATGTTTGCTACCCCGCTAAATTTGCCCATGTATCAGCAGATTTGTCTCCTAACTGTAATTTCAATCTGTTAGATCCAAATTTCGATGATTTATGTCCCACCAGGTATTTAACTCATTACAGAATACTGATTCAGAAAACTGGGAGAACAGCAGAAGAAATAATGAGCAGCTACCTGAGAACTGTTCAAAAATCTGAAGGTGGACTTTCACTTGAATGAAAGTCACCACAAAAGTAGTAATATTTACCAGCAAAGAGAAGGAAGGAGAATATTGATAATACAGATCTTTATGAAAAGTTCACTTAAATGCAAGGAAACATATTCAAAGAGGTGGTACTAATGACACAAGCAGAAAAATCAGCAATGGCAAAGAGTAACAGCAAGCATATCCAAAATCATCTTTGTTAAATGGTGAGATCAATGTTAAGCTCTAATGTGTGGATATGCACACCAAATCTATGAATTAGATTGGATATTGAAGGAAAAGTGTAACAGAACACATTGCAAATGTAGGGACAAATTCAAAAAGGTCAAGGCTGGCAATAGAAGTCATCTGGCAAAAGACATCAGGAGTAATAAGAAAGCATTCTAATTATACATAGTTGGTAAGAGAAATACCCAGTAAAAATATTTCCTTATTTTCCATGCAGTAAAATTACTGTGAAAAGAGGATGATAAAACAGAATGGGATGTAATGTCCTTTCAGTATTAGTCTTTGAGGAAAAGGCCTCTTTGAGGGAATGTATAGCATAATTAATGCCAGGAGCAAAAGGAAGTAAGATTCAAGAACACAATAGGAAAGAACAAGTTAGAGAGCTCTTAGAAGAGCTAGGTGTATTCAGATGAGGTTGGTGGTGAAAAGCATAATTGTGGGATATTTAAAGAGTTTGAAAATGCTAGCAGTTATTCTTGAGACATGGAAGATAAACATAACACTAGTTATCACAGCAAGGAAGTAATGAAAAACTAGAAAATGGCTTATATGACAGGAGTTTATTTAAGTTCCATGAAAATTCTGGAACAGCTTATGAAACGAGCTGTGCTATGCTTACCTTGAAGATAAAAAGGAGACGCTTAGCAACCAAAAGGACTTAGCAGTATGAAAAAAAAAAAAAAATTGGTGCTTTTGTGTGATAACAATCCACATGGAGTTTAGCAGGAAATGCATCTCTCCTTTAGATAAACCTGGTCTTCATGAAAAGTCAAAAGAGAGGAAGTGAAATTGCTTGACAGATAAATCCAGAGAGTAACTGTGATTATTGTGTAAGTAGAAACATACAGTCCTTGTCAGATTTGTTAGGGGTCTTTCAGGTCAGGTTTTACTTGAACTTTTACTAATATCCTGAATTTGGTGTTGACGTGAAGCCAGGAGGAGTTGCAAATCATCTGGAGGACAGAGTTGGAATTTAAAATGATCTCAACTAAATGATTCCTAATAAAAAGCTGAATATCAGTGGGGGTATTCAGTTTGGTGAAGATAATCACCTACACAAATATGGAAAGGGGAACAAATGATTAAGAAATAGTCCTTCAGGAAAGAGTCTGTGAGTATAATGATAACAACCTGAGCATGAGTCAACAATGTCTGATTGTTACACAAGGACAAACTTAATTGTAGGCAGTACAAGCAAAAAGAAGTTTTCAAGTCATGTGACAGTTTTTTGCTCTACTCAGACTTGGTAAGAACATACTGGAGAACTATGACAGTTCTTGAGTATTTTGTTTCATGATAAAGGCAAATAATAGAAAAGCTTCTTTCAAATAAACAAATGAAAACAGGCTAATGTTGAAAGGGATAAGAATGCTTTTCCTAGAAGTGAGATAATGAGAAAGGAATGAGTGGGATTTTAACAACAGGCTCTGAAGATGTGAAAGCCTTCTGCAATGGATTATGACCATAAATTCATTGTGTGGGCAATAGGCATGAACTTCAGTAAAAAAGGTAAGGCTTAGATATAAAGGTTTCTGACAGTAAGGATACTGAATCACTCAAACAATGGATTTTACTACTGCTGTAGAAGCTACATCATTAAAGATTTTCACACAACATCTCAAAGAAGATGTAAGATCTTACAAATGACCCAGCTTTGAGGTAGGGGATGGACTAGATGACCCTTAAGAATATTTTCAGCCATGTTCAATGTTATCTCTCATTTTTATTCCTTAACTTCTCTGTTTTCATCACGTACAAGCTGCTTGCCATCTGCTTCAAGGGCTTATACTTCCTGTCTAAGTTTTCTTTTCTCTAATTTACCATGGAAAGTTAATGAGGCCAATTTCATACTTGGTCCAACTTCACTATTCTTTTAGGTTTCCAGATCATTCACTAGTATATTGAACAACATTGGTCCCAGCAGTGATTTTGAAGTACTTCTGCCGGAAAATTTCCTACCTTTTCAGAATGAATCATTTGTTATAACCTATTGTTTCTTGTTTCTAAACCCTTATTAATCCCCGAAAAGTCTTTCCTCTTATCATATGCCACCTTAATTGTGCCAGTACTTCAGAACCACTGCTGAAGGATCTAATTTAAAGCATGTGTGTTTTATTTTTGAACACATGCTACATTATACCTATCTGAAGCACTATTTTCTAACCGCATCTTTTAAATCTTTGTTTCACAACATTATAAAAATGATGTCGATTCTGCCCTGGTATCTTGCAGTTGTTCTTGTGCCCCCCTGTTCTAGTTTCTATTATAGTTTATGCTAATTTGCAGGCAAATGAATTTTTCTGGTATGTGAATCAGCCTCATTAGTCTGTAATTTCCAGAATTGCCTCTGCAGTCCCTTACAAAGCTTGGTTTGATATTTGTCTTTTCTAACTCTGCTGGAAAGTAATAGAGCTTGCAGTAACAGAAGGGAGCTTACAGATGTTGGTTATTCAGCAATTTCACAATGAGTTTCTTTAGTATTTTGTTAGTATGACACAGCCCTGGGTGCTATATTGTCCTTTTTTTTTTTTTTTTTTTT
>PPHD01001703.1:27927-40792 GCA_002909625.1 Bambusicola thoracicus | reverse complement strand
GGTCCCTAGGTTATGTTTTAGATTCTGCCAGTGAGATGCTGTAATGATTAGGGAAAGTCACAAACACATAATGCTTTGCTATCTATGTAAAGGATGGTATCCACATATTGCATGATAAAGAGTGATGTTTAAGAAAGAGTTCCATAGCATTCAGAATTCTTAATGCAAAAGGTGATAAGCTACATATTGGAAATTCACCTGGGTTTAAAACTTCCCCTCCTTTTTTTTTTCTCTCTCATCACACTTAAAAGTGGTGCATGAAAGCATTCATTGAAGCTTTTTTCTTTCTGGTCACAGAATGCATAAGGAAATACTTGGTCAGAGAAAGTATGAAGCAAACTATAATAACACCTGATTTTCTTAACCAGTAAAGCACAAAGGCGAAAGCTCACTCACTGAGACTGTAGCAAGTATTTTACAGGAACTAAGGTGAGAAAAAGGTGAAGAACAGATAGCCTCACTCTAAGCCTAATATTCCAGTGGGAGGAACAAGGCGGTTATTCTTTTCCATCTCACACCCTTCTAAAAAGAATCCACATCCACCAGTTGGAAGAAAACAAAGGTAGAGGAAGGAGGAAAGTACTAGCTGCCCCTGAAACTTGCATGTCTCTGCACTGTAAAAACTCTGTCGGGAAAATAAGGCAGCCTTTGCTGAGAAGCTTCACAAAACTGTTTCCATTGGTAGGTAGGCCACTGAAAGAAGTTTGAGTAGCTGTGGAAAAGGTATATACAAACAGAAAATTATTTGAACAGAAAATCTGAACAGGTTCGAATGTCCACAGCTCCATAGACTGAACTACTGTACTTTATTTGCTGGAGACAGCTTTCTTTACCTTCCCATTTATGAAAAGACCAGAAAACTTTCGATTTTTTACTCTGTAACATGCAATGAATTTCACATCAATAGTTACCAAATTATAGTAGTCCAAATTGAACCTAGCTCTTGTACAGTTCCTGTAAGGAAATTAGATGTGTGAATAATTTCTAGCTATTTTGCTCCTGTTTTGTAACTGCAGCTTAGTTACACTGCAGTGAAGACAAACCAATTCCTGGCTAGCAGCCAAGCACACCTACAGATTTTTGGAGTCTTCATCCTTCTCTTTATCTAAGAAAGAAGATGCTGTGCCTGTAAGAGAAGCATCTTTTTGTTCAGAATATGTTGCCTCTTACATCCCTCAGTGTATCACTCCTATTTTTCACTCTGTCTCAACATCTGACTTGAACTGGAATGGCACATAGCAAGCTGGCAAGTGTCTGTGACTTTATGTAGACTCTGAGTATGTCAGCACATGTCCTAACCTGAAAGAAAAGTGAGCAAGACTGATGTGCACAGGCAGAGAGCATTGAAAAGAATGGGGAGCCTATGAGAAAGTGACAAAACTAGTAACAGTACTAATAATTCCAAGGAAGGGGCTATGGTGTGTGCTGATGCAATGTACCTACCTCTAGTACAGGTAGGGGATACCAGGTACTTACACAGAGTGCTTTTCTTCAATAGTAAAATATATAAACAATGTTACTTTGAAGAAGAACAAGCGCACATTTCACTCTTAAGCATTCTAGTGTTAAAAGGTAAATAATAAGCAGCATTGTAACCACAGCCTTTTCACTATTCCTTAGCATTCATCCAGCCAGTAGGAAATTAACAGACAATGCAGAGATGAGTGCCCAATGAAACACTGCAAGTATGTGACTTACCATGTTATTCAGAATAGTTCTAATCCCAGTGAACTGATGCTGTGTGGCTTGTTCTAGACAGGTAGCCAGTAGCGTTAAACTGAGTGATCTAAATATCTTCCCTTTAAATTCAGAAATCTGGAAAAAGAAAAAAAAAAAATTGTATTTCACTCCCAATTTTTTAATTGAAATAAAGTGTTATATTTAGCAGTTTTAATGTTATTTAGATGTGCTCAGATAAATAAAACATGAATACTCAAGAGATATTTGACAGCCCCACTCTTCTTAAAGAGGTGTAAATCAAGAATAATTCAGTTAGGTCTACTGGAACTAATGATGCTGCCTAGAAAGCAAAAAAGATTTATGAAGGTTTATACAAGCTGATAACTCACTAAAGTACCTATGTAAAATTGTTCCTAAGTTACAGAAGAGTTGGATATCACTACCTCATGTTATTTGAATAAGACATAAGTTCCAGGTGAAATTCTGACTTTGAAATATACACAATAACCAGCAGTGAGGCCAGGACTTTGTGTATTTTGCGGTTGGTCATGGTTGTTCCAGAATCAGTAAGTTCACTCCTGCCTGTGGATCTTGCTGTCCAGCACTGTCTGAACTATCAAACTCCCACTTCGTGCTTCTAATAGCGTGACTTCATTCCAAAGGTCAACAGAACCCTTAATGCAAGTTCTGTCATTATTGTGTGAGGATACGTATTCATCACTTCCATCAGAAAGAAAGAAAAGTACAAAGATGCTTATTGATCTATTTAATTTCCAATTCAGTTCTTCTTCAGTCTGCTGTAGTACCACTGTCACATCATGAAAAATATTTGTTAGACTTCAGTTACAGCTGTCCTGAAGAGGCATCAAGTGTCAAATGTAATTTAATTACTGGGTGCTAATTGTCTTGAATTCAAGTATTTCTGGAAGAACTCTGAATCACCTGTGACACTGTCACATTGGTCACATTGACTATAACTGCTGATTATCCTTCCAAGGTCATCTTTTTGACCAGCACCGTCATATATACAAAGAACTGGCTTACAAAGTCCATGCATACTACATCACTACGAATCCTGGATAGGTCACTTGTGCATAATTCTGTGCAGCAAATTCATCATAATTCTTTCTGCATGTATGTATCATACATTACGTGGACACTGCCATTCAGTCTAATAGGCCATGTATTCATGTTTGATGTGCAACAGGAAACTTTCTTAAGATCAAAATATAAGTTCAATTTCAAGTATTGATAGACCTCATACTTCAGTCATTCTCATCTCTTTAATATTCATTTTTAAGAACACTTATTTTGTTACATATAAACTATTTTACATGTTTTACAATTTATTTCAGGCCCTAACACATGTATCAGAGGCCTGCTACCCTTTACTGGATGGCTGTAGAAAAAACAGGCAGAAATGGCAGTCCTTAGCTGAACAACAAGAGAAGAATCTGATTAATGGAGAAAGCAATCAAGCCAAACGGAACTGAGATGCCAATTTAAAAACCACAAGCTTAAGTTCACATAGAAGACGTAGTAATAGGGGAGTACTGCATTCTACTAAACACTGTATGGATTTGGATTATGTTTTTGCCACTGCTGTATTATTTTTCCACATTTCAATATATAGCATGACTGTGTATATGCCAAGATCGTATATTTCTTTTATTACATCTAAGTGAGATGGAAAAAGATATGCAGAGTTAGTTTATACTAACCTATTCCACAAGAAGGTATGAGTGCAGTTTACTCGACTGTCCCTGAGAGCCTATTACTTCATAGATGTATATAGTTGTTCAGTGATTATGTTGTGGCCAGTATCTTAAAGACTACTGCATTTCGCACCTTTTTTCCTCTTTGAGTCTTGCTGTGTTAGACTGTAAAAGAAATTGCCTGTTCACTTCCAAGAGGTTTAGAAGAAAAACTGGGACTAATGCTGGCAAGCCTGATCCAACATACACTATGCTAACCTCTTCCAGGAAACTGAACTGGGCTTTGAAGTGGATTAGGCCCAGAATTTGTGTACCCAGTAGCCTTTTCATATTATAAGAATGTCTTAGCAAATGTGTTACATTGAAAAAACCCTGTGAATTACTAGGCAATGGGGGGCTTAGGAGTTTCGTGGTACAGGTGTCATAATTATCTATGGATAATGGAAACTGCTTGAAGATTGATTAAATGTTCATACGGACAGGCTGGCTGCCTTGGAAGAATGGCTCCTATGAGAGGCCGCAAGAAGCAGAGAAACTGAAACTAAACAAGATATTTCAGTATGCTTATTTTAACTTCATTTTGAAGTTGAATTTAACATCGTCAAAACAAACAAACTGAATCACAGGCAGGAAGAGTAGAAGAAATGTGACTGCAAGAGCAAGGGATGAAAATCCAAATCAGAATGATGCAGGAATGGCATGCTTCCAGTGACCATCAGTAGCTAGTGCTATTAATGGCCATCAGTAGACCAGTGTTGTTATGAAATGGCTATGACCACTTTGAAGAAAGCATTATGTTAACATATTTTTAAAAACATTTTTAGCACTTGTTAACGTTAAAAGTTATCTATCACTATGTCTTAAAGGAACATGAAAAAAGAATACTGAAAGCAGAAATAGCCCAGAATGCTCCACGGATTTACTGTTTGTACATAAGGCATCAACATTCAGAAAACTAAGAATCAATTAACTTGCACTAGGAAAAGAAGGCATTGATATTTCATTCAAACAATGATGATTAATAAAAATGATTTTGAACTGGGAGCCAATTCCAGAAAATATACACATAAGACAGTCAAAAAAATAAAGCAGTACAAAGAGAGTAAAATTTCATTGAGCGTGATTGAGAAATTAACGTCAGCATTCTTAGACTGGTTAGTAGTAACTTCAGCTACAGAGAGACAGAAAATATTGATTTTATTTTTTTAATCTTTAGTAATGACTCTGTAGTTAAAATCAATAAAAGTAATACATTTGGGATTGTACTTTCAAGTACAGGAGTTAGTTTGTATTGCTGTAATCCAGCAAATTCTAGTTGAAAACTGCAATGCATTAGTCTTCTCAGAAGATTATCAATCCCACCAGCAGTAGCCGGTCAGAAAGACACTGAAAAGGAGCTATTTTGTCAGTCTCTGCATTTAGATAAGCAATATCAGAAGCTAACACACATCAAAAAAAAAAAAAAAAAAAAAAGTTTCAAAATGTTCCACAATTCTGTTTTTCATGGTCATTTTTTTTGTTTTTTGTTTTTTAATGTAGAATAAGGAATTCTGACAGTTTGCAGCATTTCTGCCAACCTGTATCATTTGTTACTGATTAATCCTATCTAAGATTTCTCCTATGACTACCAGTAATAATTTATTGCAGTTGAGTGTAAAAGTATTTTTTCTATAAATTTCTCCTATGTGGTATTTTTTTTTCAGGTTTTCAGAAAAAAAAAAAAAAAGTATGGAATTCAAGAATAATTAAAATTCTAGAGCTATGGTGAATTTGTATCTACGCATGTGTATTTATATGCATACATGGCACAATATATGTTTGCAACAGGTCATGGCTCTGCACAAAGACTACAACTGCCTGCCCTGCCCCAACCTTCCAGCTCAAAAAAGGAACATAACCAAAGCTTTTAGGTACTTTTTGATAAATAGGAATTTTGCTTCATGATTTGCATATTCTTTTCTTTGAGTGTCTGAGATACTAAAATATGTCAACTGATAAAATACATATTTAATATAAATACGAACAAAATGTATGTATATAAAGGTGTATTCTTGTTCATATGGTTGAGACTGGTAATTCATGGAGACAGCACAGCAAATCAGCTTTGGTGATATTACAGTGTAGTGACCTATCATTTACATTAAGATTCCATTAACTACAATTCTCTGTTGTATTGTGTGTTCAACAAAACTTTATTATGATATTAACTTATAAATATTAGAAAAGAATGCTGGATTCTTACCTTTGACTTGAAAAAAATGCATGACAATCTGCATTTTTTCAAAGGTTCACTTAAAATGAACACAGCTATACAGTATGTGCATACATGCAATTACACATTTGTATACATTTATCATACAAAATCTCTTTCACTACCAAGATTCAACTATAGGAATATAGTTCCTAGTGATTAAACTATTTAGATGTCACAGTCTACTTGTATCTGTATATATTTCCACCATGAAAAAAAAAAAGGCCATTATACTACTGGTTTAAGAATTTTAAAACCATATTTTGCTGTTGCTTTGTGAAAAATCAGAGTGTTTCACTCTTTGTGAAGGCAAAGGGTGCTGGTTTTGTTTCATAGCTCTGCATGGATAGTTTGCAGAAAATTTTTCTTTTATTTCATAATGTAGGTAGATGAAAAGAGGAGAAAGAAAGAAAAAAGAAAGAAAAAAAACAAACAGGCTGCTTTTGACTGAACTCCATTGCCTTCCAGAATTCAACATTTTCATACTCAGCCATTTCGTACATTACAGCCGTGTTGCTGTTAAGTTGCATCATGGATCATGTATCTAATTACTTTAGTCAGGTCTCAACCATTTACTGCTCTATCTTAAATTGGCTAGCTAAGGAAGTCAAGTGGAAGATGCAAGATACAAGCAGAAACTGAACGTATCACTTTGTCATTTCAGCTTGAGGTCTGTGAAACCTGGTATTTAAGTTTATAGGTACAGAAGCTGTCCCATTTATTTTTATCACTTGTCTCAATAGAAACATCTCAGACTCCTACTTTTTCTCAAACATGCACGTATTTTCTTTTAAAGTCACTTCACAGCACAGTTTAATGCTTTAAGTATAGTTTTCTGTTTTTGTCCCCTTTCTGAAAAAAATAACTTGCTATGAATGTTAATGTATACAGAATTAGTGATTAAGCCTAGGCTCATCTATTAAAAAGAACAATGAGGCTTTTATGCTGTAGGTGTTACTTTTCCAAGAAGCTAGCCACACACCCAATATTACCTGTAGAATATAAGTATATAGGTTTTCTGTAATCTCTCTCAATGAGAAAGGAGAGGAAAAGCAATCTTGATTTTGGCAATTGTATTGATTTTTAATTAGTAGCAGTTTAAATCATTCTCAGATATGCACAGAATGCAAGTACAAGCAGGCTAGTGATAAAAGTGAATAATCTATTCCATCGATGACCAGCTGATCTCTCTTTAGAAGAGAGGGCTGAAGCCTGATAGAGGCATCATCTTCTGCCAGCTGGGTGCAAATTAAGGTAAGTTTTCAAACTCCAGTCCAATGCATTTTATCTGGGAGTGGCGTGAACTGATGTTTTAAAACTGATTCTTCTACGTGATTGTGCAACCTGTTAGAGAGAAAAGTTATGAAAAGCCAGACCTGGCCCCTTAATTAAAATTATGGAATTTTCCCTGAGGGATCTGCTTGATGTCCCTTGCAGCTAAGCCTGAGAAAATAGAGCGTTGATGGAAAAAGTGCCTCACTCATAATAGATTCAGAAATGTTTAAAGGTTTTAGAGATCTAACCTTTCAGGTGATTTTTTACATTAGCTTTAGCTAAAAGTCTTGTCTCTGCAATGCTGTAGGTTGTTCTTCATGCCAAATCGCACGCGGTTTACATTCCACAAGGTTTTAGCTTTATTTTACAGTCCTCTGCTCTGCTTCTTCAGGGACGTGCACTAATTTGAGAGATAAGCTCGAACACTGGAGCTTGAATAAAAACCTAAGTTTACCCCATGGATAAGAAATAGTGAGGGCTGGACTATTTGGACTTTCATAGGAACAAGAAACATCATAGAATCTGGCCTGGCAACTGGTAACTCTTTCTAAATATGGCAAATTGTGACTTCAAGATCTTTTATCTTTGTCATTGCTAGATAATGAAAATTGCATGGGAAATTTTATTTTCCACATAAAGAAGTCTGTTTCCATAGAGAAACTCGTGTCTAAGTACCACTGTTTGTAAATGTATATTTATGTGACAATGCTATGTAATAGTTTCCACTACCTTTCACCACGAGCTTGTCATGCTAGGGCCTAAGGTATGCTCAAATTCCCATTTAAAGTCAATTACATGATTTCTGTTTACCTCAGTGGGAGTTCGATTGAGCTGTACAGAAAATGAAGGAATAGGTCAAATTCACCTTTTCTAGCTATAAAGAGGGACCAAACTCATCCTCAGTAACACCTGCCTCACCTGTTCTTTACTGTATTCAGCTATTCCTGCTGATGCTCAAGGTACCTCACAGATGTAACTGAAGTTAGAATTTGAGCCCTCTATGTACACGTGGCAGACACATGCATGTGTCTCTTGAAGAATGTAGTGTGAAATGCACTGTAAATAGTTTTAATATACATTTCTATTATACTTTAATAAAAATCTTAATCACACTCACTTGCCACCAAGTTTGTCCGTTTGTATTCTTTTATCTTAAAAATATTTCAACAAACATAGTTTCTGGGCACAGTATTTTTGTACTAGGTTAACTGGGTTATTCTGTATATTATGTTCTGCCTTTAAGTAGAATTAAAGTCTTCTGAATGTCACTTGCTTCTGTCCTATGGATACTTAGTAAAATACATTACTTAGAGAACTATTACTCCTACTTTCTGTGCAGTCAGTGGAAGATATAAAGTCACGTTATTTTTTGTAGTCAAACTGCTGCTTAGTTCTTTATTTCTTCTTTATTCTCTTTGTATTATTTCATGTGTTTTTAAATAAAAAAGACAATGTCGATTCAATGTTACTGTTTGTTAGCTAGTATCACTGAAGTTAAATTTTCAACACCTACCTCATTGTTCCAAGTAAAAATATAGCTTCTGCATATATTTGTTATATTGCATTTTCAGTAACTTCTCTAGGTCCTAGAAATTCAGACAAGAACTTCACTATTAATATCATGATATTTCTAACGCGCGCACTACTGAATTGAGACTCATATTAAAAAAAACCAAAAAGTCTTTTGCTGCTACAAACCACTAGAGAGCAGTGCAGCTACATTTACTAGCAGCTATCAGAAACCAGATTATATATTGGTAAGTGGAACTGGCAAATAAAACTGTTATACAGATCTGTCCTCATTGTTTGTCCCCAGGTATCAATTTCCGAGTAGTATGTAAAAGAGAATGAAAAAGCCAACCTTCCAACTTCCAGAAGAACTATGATTAACTTATTTTTTGAAACAGAAGTTGTATTGTGTGCAAACTGTCAATCTTAGATCTTGGTCAATGGGCTTCTTGGCACGTCCAGCTCTTTGGCTATTAGGTTCTCCACAGCAACAGTTCTGGGATGGTGGGGGTTTTATTTATTTATTTATTTTATTTTAGCTCTAGGCAAAACCAAGAAGTATGTGCATCCCTGACAAACAACAGTCTCATTCAAAAGTTATGAAGGGCCAGATTTAGTCCAGCACAAAACACAAGCACCGTTTGCTCAAACCAACTGCAATTTGTGAGCGCAACTCAACAACTGTCTTTGTATATCTACATATATCAGGTAACCATTTGCTCTGGGACTACAATCTTTCCACTCCAGTCACCAACTTAGAATCACCACACTCCTGCACAGTGTTCAGTTGCCTCCTGAATGTCTGAATTCCTTTTAGAGAAATGACACTGTTTTCAACACAGTAGTACTGGAATACATTGGAATATGTTCCTTACCCACTCCAGAAAAGAACATCCCCTTAGACTAGGGTACATTGTTGAAGAGGTGAAAAACAATATTAGACTGTCCTTCGCATCTTGTGTAACTGTGATGACTTTTTAACAAATGGAAAAGACAACAGCCCCTTCTTCCACCTATTCTAGTAAAGGTGTCAGCTATTGCTAAAATGCAGTTATCATTCCCATGAAATCTCTTCTTAAGATTTTCATAGAATAATTCAAATATGTGGGTTTCCTGCAGTAGTAAACTTCAGGATCTGAATTTAAGGCATGTAACAGCCATTCCGCTTTTCAGCCATTCAGAGGAGAGTAGTATTTCTCAGCATTTACAGAACCATACCGTAGGACTTCAATTTCAGTTGAAAAACATCACAAGTTACAATTTCATTTCAGTAACTTTTCACTCCAGTACATGCAGTTCCAATTTTCTGTAATGCCTGGCTGCATGGTTTTCCACAGTATTCCAATGCTCTATTTTATTCAGCACAGAAATGTATTTTTACATTAATAATCTCCTAAGAGATTAAACTATTCTCCAAAAAGCTGTATTATTTTCTTCTCTGAACCTATACTGTCAAGTGATGATAAAACCCAATTTCCTGATATGATGAAATATGAGGCTAATCAATTCAGCCATAGCTTGCTGCTGCTCTCTCAACAGTTTATAACAACTGATAAATGGCACTGTACTTTACATAGGTTCTTCTTCAACATTATAGAAGATCTTTAAGAAATACTGGGAGTAAAATAAATGGTTAAATCCTACCACTAAGTTACACATGATTAAGTTCACATGTAAGCATTTCTTTCAAACGTATTTTTTCTTTCAGTTGATCAAGTCACTGTCATATTATTTTATGACATTACTTTCTTTCTTTTAACGTAAGCAAAAACCATGTTACAGATAAGTAGAAGGATTAATTTGATCAAAGTCACACAGAAAGTCAATGTCTGAGCTGGAAATAGAATGAATAGGACTAAGATCTGTGTCCCAGTTCTGCTTTTACATGAGACATGAACAGAAGAAAGAACACTGTTCTATGCTGAAGCCATCTTCTCCCTTTGGATATATGAATGGATATATATATTGGCTGTTTAGTTTGGGGAAAAGGAGGTTGAGGGGAGACCTTATTGCTCTCTTCAAATACCTGAAAGGTGATTGCAGTGAGAGCAGGGCTGTTCTCTTCTCACTGGTGAGAGGATGAGGAGAAATGGCCTCAAGTTCAACCAGGGGAGGTTTGGGTCAGATATGAGGAAAAAACTTATTTACAGAAAGGGTTGTTAAGCACTGGAATAGGCTCCCCAGGGAGGTGGTTGAGTCACCATCCCTGGATGTGTTTAAAAACCATTTGGATGTGATGTTCAGGGACATGATTTAATGGAAGGTTGTTAGGGTAGTATGGTTAGGTTGCAGTTGGACTTGATGATCTTGAAAGTCTTTTGCAACCTGAGCAATTCTATGATTCAATTCTATATAAGTACTTTATTATCAGGGCTATACAGAGTGCTCTCTTGCTGTCCTGGTGTACTTAGGAGAAGTCTCCACGTTACAGATTGAGATTAGATTCGAGTCACTCATCCAGATAATCACCATAAGAGATATACAGTCAGCAAATAGCTGCGCTGAAATAAACTAAAAGTCCCGTTCAAATTTTGGAGAAGTCAAAAAGGCAAATGCGGACTGTCAAAGCTAAACTTTGTTAGCTCATTAAACTGTAACTCATATCCTTCTTTCATCAAACATTTTATTCTAAATAAAAATAAACTACTTCCCTAAATTCGCTTGCTACTAAGTACTTGGAAAATATGGGAGAAGAGTATTAAGATATACATTTAAATACCTCAGCAAGTAGATAAGCCTGACACAAAGCCCTACATGTCTATTGACATCGATCTGTATGTGACAAGTGACAAGAGGCACTGACACTCAGAGATCTGTATCAACTTTGGTGTAAAAGAACACTGTTTAGATTGGAACTTGTTCAAAATCATGCCCTCTTCACTGTTACTATGAAAAAAATCTACTGATCTAGCTAATTAATCCTAGGTTTCATTCACACTAGAAGATGAAGGAAATACCAGAGCTGGCACTGCTTTAAGAAAACCCTACATTTTGCTTCTAGATTTTTTTAGCCTGGAGTTTATTATGAAGAAGCTTATGCACTTATGAAGTAGCTCGTACGCTTCATTTCTCTTCAACAGTCAACTCTCAGAAACATGTAGCACTGTATTATCAGAAACATTACACACAAATTATAAAGAAGCGAATGCAGACACTTAAGATCCACAGCCCACTACTAAATAATCAGACAAATGTATTCTATATTCACTGGAAATTTCTAAGTAATTTTCAAATGTTGCAGCTCTGTGTGTGTTATGCTAACAGCAGCACGTAGGAGACAGTCCTTGGCAAAAACAAACAAGCAAACAACCAACAAAAAAACCAAACCAACCACACACAAAAAAAACAACAAACAAACTTAGCAAATGGGCAGCTGGAGTTGGGCAAAAGATAGCTCAAGTACGATCAACGGCTGCTGCAATACAACATCCACTTTTAGCACATAGTTTGAAATTACTTATGAAAGCGTTAGGCTGAAGTGAACTCCTTGCTGCCAGGCCAGCCATAGTTATCCAAAGGGTGGCTTTACTGACATAGCATTATCCGCCTTACTATAGCCATATAAAATTGAGTATTGTGGTTTAAGTGCTTAGTCAAGCTTTATAACAAGGGGTCTAGATACACCTGAATGATTTAAATGCCCAGCTAGCCTTGCTATTCCTTCCTAGAAATTTAGAAATACTGCCAAATTAATACCTGACAGAAACTAAGTAACGTGCATGGTTTAAACAGGTTTGAGCAGATTCATGTTTCTCTTAGTATGCTTAATAACACTGTAATATAAAAATATGTATATAAGTATCTTATTTTTATCCTGACCCCAAACAAGTAGCACTCCTTGGCAAAGCCAAATTCTACTGTCCTAGCTCATTTTAGGCTGAGCAACTTGAAGACAAGCCACAAAACAATAAACGGGATCGAAGAACGCAACCCACTGCAAAAGCATTTTTGCCACCCTGATCTTTGGAATGTAATTGATAATTATCTTCATAATAGAGCCTGCTGAGATTATCACAGACTGGCATGATGACATTGGTACAGCAATATAGGTTAATCATTTATTTCCATCCACTCCATCTAAAGATCAAACTTCAAAGTTATGCTTGTCTTTTTCCAGTGTCCTGTAGCTAGCAAGCTGAAGAAAGCCACAAAGCAAGAATCCACTCCCTTAGCTTTCAAGGTTTTCATACAGACAGCAATACTTTGCAGATTTTTTAATGCAGCATCTAAGCAAAAATTGTAGGTTTGAAGTCTGCACAAGGACAAGCTAGCCAGAAGAAGGAAAAAGGTTGTGGGATATTTCAACATAAAAATGCATCCCCCCAAAATTAGTTATAATATTAGAAGAAAAAAAAAACTTCTACAGAACTCAAAGAAACTCTGACTGAAGTGTACATAGCGTCATTCTTTTTACATGTAAGAAATCTGAAGTCAT
>PPHD01001703.1:7416-19817 GCA_002909625.1 Bambusicola thoracicus | reverse complement strand
TCTTTGATTGCTCACAACTCTGTGTCTTTATACAGGAGATGTGGAGCTGGCTGATGCTGAAATTGCAGATGGTTGGCCTTGCTGCCAAGGGAAGGGGTGCTTCACTCCTTGCAGCTTGATGATGTGTGCTCCTCTTATTTGGGGGCAACGTGAGGCTTTGAGGGATAATGGGAAGGAAAATGTTCAGAGATACATTTGATTCTGTTACAAGTCATCTTGAATTTGTTTAACGAGTACTCTGTGGTACTGGGTTAACAGATGGAGTAAATACCAGTAGCCCAAACAGGAGATTTATTTCCAGGGATTTCAACTCTTGTCCATTTTTTTTTTTTCAGACTAGTAATAATGCTTTTAATACAAATCTTTCTCTGCAAGGCTTGATTCTCATTTAAATATGTTCAAATGCTTGCCTAAGTCTGAAAAATAACAGTTTTGTGCACCTCTCCCCTCAGTGGTGCTGAAATCACTAACCCCAGAAGCTCTAATTTAATGAAGCATAAGTGGAATTTAAATGAATGATGAAACAGTCTGCTGAATTAGGGTCTCCAGACTCAGTTTTACAAAAGATACAGTGCTAAAGACATTGGAACAATGGAGAAAATGGAATCTGTCGCACTAAATTTTCTTCATTGAAACGAGTGTATTTTTGGCAGTAGTGCAAAGTTCTTGACGGAGGTTGGTGGCTTTGAACACCATGCACTGGAGAAGCTATGAATCTTTGAGTACCTGAAGTTTCCGGTGCTTGTTGAAATCCAACTGTTTGGGTGACATTTGTCAGTGCTGAGGAAAGAAGCAGTTTCAGTTAACAGTGTTTATGATGGTAGGGTGCAGTCAGGGTACAGTGTTAGCTCTGTGAAGCTGGCTGGAAGAAAATTCTATAAGAACAGATGAAATTTACAATCTAAGCAGCTAAGTTCAAGTAATGGTGTTTTTAGCAGAATTAGATGGCTTTTCAGATTGTTTCTACAGGGATTTCCAGTTTCTGAGGTGGCAAAACAGTACTAAGTACCTATTTGATCTATAGCCATATTGTTGGAATAAATGCAGAGCAAACGAATGAGCAGATATTGCTGAGTCTGGACTGTGCCAGCTGTGCAGTCAGCACTGGATGGGCTTTTCAGAGATGGGGATTTCCTCCCTCTTAGTCCAAGAGGTTTCCTGCTCTTGGATAGCTCAGGCTGCCTCCAGGGCATCAGGAGGGAGGATGTGCTTTGAAGTGAACAGGATGGCAGAATGCTTGGGAGAGGTGAGGCCTACCGGACCTGTAAGGTAATTGAATCCTTGGCAGGGAAGTGGAGAGGGGAGCAGAGCACTTGTGTAGAGATGCACAAGATGAAAATGCTTACCTCTCATACTGAAGATTAGTTACTGAGATATTTTACTGCCAATTTAGGGCAACAGCTGCATACTTTAAGTGGCTTTGTTCAAGTATCTCTGAGAGGAATGCACTGCATTTTTGCCATGGCTGTTTCTGTTGGCCTAGGAAGAGCTTGGCAATTTTTTTCTGGGTGTGATGGGGAGCACACTTGTATTTACACCTCCACCTCTGCTCATGAGTAATACGGAGCAGCAAGGTAAAATGGCAGTTTCTCCTTATTTTTCCTATTAGTCAGAAAAGACAAAAATGCAGAGTAGAAGTGTGAGAAGACAGGCAGACACACTGGGAGGAAGGCAAGAAGCCACAGAGGCTCTTAAGAGCAATGGCCCAACCTTGAACTTGTACTGTATTCCCTAAAAGAATGAATGAGTTGTTTAACGCCCGTATATAGCACACATAAAGAGAGATCTATGGGGGAGTCTGGTGAAACAGCGTGCCCTGTGGCTGCCTGACTTGTGGGAGCTCGATGTTGGGTTCATTTTTGGGGTGTTACGACTGAAGCTTTCAAAGAGCACGAGGAAGGGCCTTTCCCTTGCTGCACAAGAGCAGCCTAGAAGGAACGGTCTGCTGAGAGCAGGTAAGCTACAAACCTGTGAGGATGGAGGTTGTTTTTAACACTACTCTAGGAAGTATGGATGTGGCACTGTAAAAACTTGTCCTGCTGCACAAAGCTGGTAAGATCTGTGGGAGACAGAAGCACTGTTTTCCTGGGCTCTAGGAAAATGTCTAAAAAGCATAGAAAATGGTTCACAGGGTATCTGACAAATCGTGCGGATCATTTTTAAAGTGTAATTATTTTCTAGGTGAAGAACTTCACTGGTGATCAGAAAGCTTCATAGACATGATGTTTTAATTTTTGGAAATTCTCTCTGTGGAACATGGTTATCTCTCTGTGCCTTCAGATGAGGCTTAACTTCATCTTATCCATGATACCAATTAATGACTCACTCCCCGTACTCCCGTGGCTTGGGAAAAGCTGGCAACTGTGCAAGCATGGCTCGCAGGACAATCTGTTACCTTGAAAGTCAGATAATAACACCTTTGATAATAGATGATAACACCTTTGCAGCACTTGTCTATGAAATATGCAGTTTGATAGATGTAACTGAGTAGTGATACTTCAGGTTTTACACCTCTATTTGTTAAGGAAAATAAAAAGAGATCTAAATGGAATGAGATAGAAAGCGACGAGGTTTCAGACAAAGGACAAAAGCCTTCTGTTCATACTGCAGGCCTGTAAATTATTGTCTTGCTGTGGTTTTTCATGAGAAAGGTGTTTTCTGATCTACTGTTGATTTTAATTGCTCTGCAAACAAATGAGTTGTGCCAGTTTTTAGACACGGTATTACATCAAAGTGCAACCGAGCCCTATAGCAGAGTGTACAGATAGTCATTACCTATTGATGCTCACTGCTACCTGTGACCACCTGCTTTCTCTCAGCAGTATGCCATAGTGCCTCAAGCTGCTAATTTTGTTTTCAAAATAATCTGCTATTTTTGTTCTGTTAGAATCTCCTAATTTTGTTAACGCGGTGCAATTAAGGGGGAGAAACTGATTGAGATTTATTGATAATGCCAGCTAATAACAGTCTGTAAAACAAGACTGATTGCATATTTAACTGATGAAAAATTAAGTTCCTCTGTACCAAATACCTCTGACTCTGCTTTGTCTCTGCTTAATGCATTAGCAAGCCTTTTATATGCACTGGGTAGCTTTAGGAGGAGTTACCCAACAAACAAGGGAATTTTTTGCCCAGGTGGCAATCCCACTGAAATACATTGTGTTGGATTGAGTACAAGTATACCGTGCACAAGTATGTTCTCCCTCTTAGAGATGCACACAAGCTGCACGCTTTTTTCATCTTAGGGAAAGAGGGAAGCTTTCTCTTGTAGGCTGACAGATCCTGAACACTGTTCACGTAATGGAAGGTGACAACTTGTATTAACTGTTGGTGTTTGGCATGGAGTGATCTAGCTACTGGACTGTCTCTGTTGGATTAGCTCTAGCTGATTTGTGACAGATGATTCTCATGAGTTTAGCAGAGCACTCTGAAACCCAATTTTTTTTTTCAGTCACAGCAAGGAAGCCTGTGGAGGAATCATGGCCAACCAACAGGTTGAGTTGGGGGAAATCGCTTAGATAGACAGAAGCAAGGGACTTTCAGACAGTGAAAAAGCATAAGGTACCTTTTGCCTTCACAGCGTGAGAGGACACTGTGACTTCTGAGAAGCACTGTGCCATATCAGTGTTGTGCCTGACCCAGCTGTCATTTATATCCATGCTTCCCCATCACTGTGCTGTGGTGGTGGATAGTCCTGCTGTAGACAAATCCTTGTTTCCTTAAACAGAGTGGTGGAAAAAATGCCTAAGCTTGTTAAAGGAAAGATCTTTATTGAAGAAATACTGACTTGCATAATCCATATTATACATTTTGCCAGAGTTGTCTCCATAAGTGAGTATTATTGAGTCTGGATATTGCAAGTATCAGTGCTTGGGTGCATCCCTATTGGTAAACAAACCAGCCTCTATCATAGCCTGGTGCCACTAGCAGGCCTGGCTGCCCTGAGGCCTCACCCCTGCCCAGCTGTGCTGGAGGTGAGCTGCATTGCAGCCCTGTCTTTCTGCCTCACTTCTGGGTGGGTGCTGGACCTATGCTAGAGCTGGCTTTGGTCCCTTCTGCTTCCGGCTAGGCTCCTGCTTCATGGTTTGCCCAGGGCTGCTAATGGACACTATCACCAGCCTCTGGTGCTGGAGGCCAAGTTTAAACCCCAAGGGTTGTGGCCTTGCTGTTGGGGCCATCCTGAGCTCTGCTCTCCTCAGGGAACAAGCCATCAGTGCGTTGCTTCCAAGCACTGCTTGTGTGGCTTGCTGCACCAAAAGAGCAGGTGGACTATTTCTTCTTGGCTGGGAACAGGATCTGGGGGGCTGGAAAGTGCACTGTATTACTGATGCTGTACGTGCAGCTGCTCTGCTCCAAGACCAAACTGTCTGAAAGCAGCTGGGCCAGGCAGTGCTGTGGTTTCAGTGCAGGGCCTGGCCTGGTTGTGCTCCTCAGCACCCACCTGCAGGGCACCTGGTGACAGGGCCAGCACAGCCGCTATGGCACTACCAGGTGTCCTGCTGAGCCCATGCATCTTTCTGGCTGATGCTGTCTCCCTTTTTCACCGCACCCCAAACAGCTTTCTTCAGAAGCTCCTTTGACGCTCGCCTTCAGAAGGTGTGTCCTTATTCATTAGGAGGGGCTGTTTCCTCTTGGTAAAACACTGTTGCATTTATTGTCACGTTACTATCTGAGGCTCACAGAAGCATAAAAAACCCAAGAAAAGAGAGGAAACTGCTGAGTTCTGAATGTGTCCTTTTCCTTTGCTTTGTTTTCTTTTTGCCATGCAGCCACCATCTTCATCATTAGAAAACAGCCTACTTATCTCCCAGGCATAGCTGTGTGCTTTGCTTAATGTCCCTTTTTTGGGGACTTATTGTGTATGTCAATTACCCTGTACAGGAAATAACTAACCTTTAATTGTCATCCTTTGCAATTCTGTTATTTTTGCAATTTATTTATTGTATTGTATTGTATTTTTTTTATTTTTTTGCCAGCTCTTAGATTAATGAGGCTGGAGACTGCTGGCATCCAATGGCCTTGACAAACAGTGTCAGTTCAACATGCTCCAAGCCATCTGCTCCTTGGCGCGGGTAATTCTGGCTAGCATTCATTCCAGCTACTGAGGATCTTCAGCCTAACTCTGCTGGGGAAATCAAGGGCACAAGGAGAAACCCCAGCAGGGAGTTAAATTAATCTGAAATACAGCAGTCCCTATTTGAAGAAGCCATCAGTGTGGTCAACCTGACGCAAAATGTTGGGTGGAGTGACTCAAATATTAATTTAATGGATTAGAAGCCTTTGTGACCATGGTTAGTTTTCCCTTGAGGTATTTTGATGATTCACAAGATCTTTTAAATGCTCATCAGAAGAAGAGGTTGATTCATCATGTTTACATTAAAAAGTATTGGAGGAGGCTAAAATCTTTGTATTTCCAAAGCACAGGATGAACTGTATTATGAAGAGCAGACCCTGATGTAGCTGTCTGTTAAAAGACTATTTTCTCGTGGAGCACCTGAGGCTGCTGTATGTTGGAGACGTAAACAGGAGTGCTAAGTGAGCCTTGGTTGCCACTGCTGGGATGAAGGACTGAGGGCTGAAGTCTCTGTAGGGTTTGCTTGGGTCACACTGAAACACCTCCAAATGTGTGTGTTTCAGTTTTGGATCTGTAGTGGATGGGACTGGGTGAAAAAGGCAGATCTTTAGCTGCTGAAATTACCAAAGTAATAAAGAAACCAAGGATTCAAGAATAAAATAAGATCCTTTCATGTGCAAATAAGATATTGGACACAGGTAGATGAAAAGAATGGAGCCTATGTCAGTACCTTTCTCATATGTTGAGATCCTTGTGTTTCCAACTGCTTCTTGAATTTAACAAAGCATGTCTGTATGCTGCTTGTCACTTATGGTACATCCTTGTGCCTGGGACAGAGTATTTATATACAAAACACTCTGATTTGTATAATCCAGCGCTGAATGCAGATATTTTTGACTGCGGTTCACTTTCTCATTGGTTTAATTTTTCATTGGGTAGGCTTAGCTCACCATAAAAGCAGGTTAGAACGTAGCCACAGGTATTTTGTGCTCGTTTGTGCACTGCAACTCTTTCACTTGCCTTGCGATACCTTGCCTTGTGATATCTTATGCACGTCCCCCTGCCTGCAGAAAATCGGGAGAGCTGTCCTGGGACAGTAATTATGTATCACAGAATGCGAATACATTTTCCCAGAGATATTGCCCTACTTTGAATGAAATGAAACAGAAAGGCAAATGAAGCGGAGATTGAGATTTGGAAGGAAATGTGATAACAGAAGCTTCTGTAATCTAATACTATGTCAGGTGTGTGCACAATTAATAATTAAGAGGCAACTATTCACAACTTTCTTACTCTTTTTCAAAATCTTCTCTTTCCCAAACTTACCTTGAGCTGCTGCTTTGAAGATAAGACTGTTGGTTTCTTATGGGCTCTGTAATACTCAAAGTTTCAACATATGACTGCTTTGTAACGACAAACTTTTTCTAATGCCCCTTGGATGGAAGTTTCATTATTTTTACAATGAGTGCTGAATTAGAGCAAAAAAAAGAAGTTCAATTTTAGACTTCCAGTTTGATTTTTTCCATAGCCCTTGGCATCATTGAGTTACTCTGTTCCCTTTCCCAGTTCACATTCCAGGAGCGAGTATTCGGCAGCTGGGTATATCAGCCCCAAGAATCTGGATTTGATCTTTTCCAAAATGTTTGAGATCATTTTCTCTTTTGAACATATCGGAAGCAAGGGGAGATGGATTTCCGTAGCTGATGACAGCTGATTCAGAGCAATGACATCATAAAATAGTGTGGGTTGTAGGGACTGAGAGCTTGCTAGGATGTGGATATGGTCTCCTTGTCTTTGGCTAGCAGTTGAGTCAGAGAGAGTCAAAGATGTATATTGGCATTATGTCTGAGTGACAGAGAAATAAGCTGGCAGATTCATCTTTTGGGTCCTGTGGCATTTCATGAAAGAATGCTCTTTTAAAAATTTGTGTTGGTTGCAACTGTGCTCCCATAAGAGTAGAGAGAAGGAGAGGATATGTGGCAATTTCTGTAAGTGCTTACTGATAGGAAGATTATCTTGGCAGTCTCATCCTGCAGCTGGTAAATCCACACGCCTTTTCTCCAGGGATCCAGGCACCGGTCCCTTCTTCTTTAGTAGTAAGTAAAATACAGTGTATTTGAGTTTGCTTTCCAAAATCTGAAGAGGTCTTCAAAATATGAGAAGAAACAATGCATTGTTTTCAATCAGTGAAAGAAAATGACTTATATTCACAGAAGGTCAACTATGGGTAGGGATGCTCTGAAGAAGGTAGAGCATTATTATGTCAGCCAGTAAGAACAGAATGAGAACTGGTGGCTTTAGTCAAGAAACAGTAGGTTGAGTCTTCACATCAAACTTTATTTTGAATGCATTTTGTCAGGCTGTTTCAGCAGCAAGGCTGTAATGCACTGCACTGCTCATCTAAAAGGTTACTGCCTCCATTCTTCTTTGATACAGAACAGTTTAAGTATTTAAGCTTTTGCCATCAGTTAAACTTGGAAAATATTTGCACAGAAGTACAGCGCTGAATGAAAACTTTCTTAGTGGTGGAAAGACAAAAAAATCCAGTAGTTCAGTTATATTTTTGTGTATGTACCTGGATAAATATCTATCTATATGGGTAAATATATAGAGGGGCAGCCTATACAAGTAGCAGTTCACACAGGGGTGAAAGCAGAAGATAGACTCCTCGATACTCAAATAAGGAGATAAAAGACACTGTGTAAGTCCTACAGATCTATAAAGGTGAGGAGACGGGTGGGAGAGCAGAAAAGATCCCAATGGCTATGAGCTTCTAAAGGGAGTGAAAGGCACATCCCAAGCCAACATATCCTCAGCAGACTTTGAAGGATGTAGGAGGCACAGCCGGGACTTGATGACTGGTGTATCTGGTCCCCCTGTGTTGTCTTGAGACCTTACGTGTAAACACGCCTGTGTGCTGGCAGCCACACTTGCACATGTGAATCTGGTTTCCTGAGAGAAGGTGGATGGACTAAGGTATGTTTTAAAATCAATTATAATTATGAGTCAGTTACTGAAGTAAGCTAACGTGTTGAGTTTTGCTACAATACCACAACATTATTTCCTGAGGAGAAGCTTGCTGACAGCAGAGAAAAGCTTGTTAAGGAAAGGACTTTTCTCCAATTAGGAGACAGCTGCTGATGCTCTTATCTGACTGCTTTGTAGTGTTTTAATGTCTAAACAGCCTGAACACTGCAATAATGAACTCTGCATAGCATAGGGGAGTAGCCAACTGACATCATTAGCGCTAGGGACACTGAGCAGGAAAAGTAATAGGAAGAAGATATGACCATTTTCACTAGACATAATATAGGTAAATTAATGAGTATATACTGGAGTAAGTTCATACTTAGTCCTTGTTTGACTCCAGAAGCAGCAGCAAGGTCGTTCTGAATACCTTCCACGTATCCGCAGTGGTGCTGTGCTGACTGCATGTCAGAGTTTACGAGCAGAGCCAGCTGAGCTGTTTGCTGTGAGCAATTTAGAAAATACCCCTGGAGTTAAATACACATCCTATACCTCCTGCAGTTTCTCTTCTAACAGGTCAGGTTGTTGTCGGTGAGCGAGTGGGAAGGTAAAGAAGCCCTTATCTTCTTTCTTCAATTCTACTGAGCCAAACTCAGGAAAATTACTGTGACCGATAAAGTGAGAGAAAGCTGTTTGCTGGTGGCAGTCACTGGCATCCTACTCAAACACTGCAAATGTCAGGTTTTATCACGGTGGAAAGTCAGAATTGGCTGTAGCAGCTGCATTTTCTGTAGGTAATCTCTGATCATCAGACTCTGCATATACTCCAGTCTCTATCCGACATTTCGATTCCAATGTCTTTTCTCTGTCTTCCTCCCCACCCCCAGTAAGTGTTTTGAGAGATTTACTAAGCAGACTGCAGAACAACACTGAATTTGCTCTCTCCCATTTGTTCTGAATTTGCTCTCTCCCACTGCAAGGCAAAGAGCACAAAAAACATGCTTGCCTTTGTGGTGAGGAAGAGAACAGTCACTGAAGATGCGGATGGCCGTTTGCTGTCTTCTTTTGCAGGCAATTACAGTTGGAACTGAGTGTCTTAATTGGTGGGATCAATCTGATAACTTTGTCTCTTTGAGTCTTCCATAGGAGATCTCACTGGAATGAGGAAGAAGATGCTCTCACAGACACTAAGCCATTAGGCACAAAACTGTACAAAAAGTTGGATATCATTTTTTAGTCCTATTTCTGTATCTTACCGAGTTCTTGTTCTGTTTTCAGCACGTCCCTTCAGTGAGGATATCCTGATACAGTCAGGATCTTCTGATATATTTTTTAAATTCTTGTCCCAGATTGTTCAAAAAAGTACTTCCTCTGTGATGAAGATAAAGTTCCTTCTTCTGTCAAACCTCAGCTTTCATAAAAGTGACTGAGCTATTTTAGATCAAAACTTCAGCAAAAGTACTTGCCTTTGGGAAGGCCAACCTCAGAAACTTTCTGTATGGTATGAAGTCCAGGAATCAGCATTAGTGAAACTTGGTGTTCACAGGGAAAACTCTGATGAAAGAGTAACCTGGCTTAAATAGGGATAGGATGCTTTGAAAGATAATTATCCAAGTCCTTTGCATAAATATATCTTCTGGAAAAATACAGGCGTGTTTTGCCTGAAAAGCTCTGCATCCTCCTAGGTAACAAAGACCTGGGCTTTCAATTTCTGATCCCTGCTGTATGGATGGCCAGTGGCTGTGCAGTGGGCAGACTGGCACAGCCTGGCTGCATGGCATGCTGCTCCTGTTCCTGTTGCCATGGCTCCACTCTGGAATGGAGCTCTGGGGCTCTTAGGCTCTGTGTTGTTGTGCTGATGACCCTGAAATGCAGGGTTTCCTTATGCTTTTCCATCTTGTGAGTTTTCAGTGGCTGAACGGGGTCCCCAGAGCTGATGTACACCTGTTAACTATAGTACTGTCACAACACACTATAGAAATTCTTACAACTTTTTTACACTGTCTGGTTGTGATAGGACAAGGGAGAATGGCTTTAAACTAAAAGAGGAGAGATTTAGATTAGATGTTAGGAGGAAATTCTTTACTCAGATGGCAGTGAGGCCCTGGCACTGCTGCCCAGAGAAGTGTGGGTGCACCATCTCTGGGGGTGCTCAGGGCCAGGCTGGACGGGGCCCTGGGCAGCCTCAGCTGGTGGAAGGTGTCCCTGCCCTTGGGATGAGGTTTGAGGGTAGAGGTGACCTTCAAGGTCCCTTCCAACCCAAGCCTTTCTGTGATTCTGTTCTTTCCTTTTATATGAATGACTTATCAGCATTTCCCATGGTGAAGTCGGGGTTGCTGCTGTCCCTCTCAGCAGCAATGGTCCAGGTGAGTGGGCAGGAGCTCCTGAGGACAGCAAAACTCTGCATTGGACCCTGCAAGGTGCAGATGCTTGGCTGATGCATGCAGAAGTGCTCTGCTGGAGGCTGAGTTCTTATGCTGATGTCTGCCCCAGGTGAGGATCTGGTCTTTGATAGTCTTCTGCCCCTAATAGCTTGGGTGTACGTAGTCATGTAAACCAATGGGAGGGGAAAGCAAATTGGACTCAAGTATGGATTCACTGTTTGAATTATTTTGCTTTATTTTTTTTTTATCTTGTCCATTGTTTTGTATTCATTGCTATTTTTTGTTTGAGGCACTTGAAGCAGTATTTGCTTAACAGCCTAAGGTGAAGGGGGTTGTCATTTAGGGAGCAGATCAGGCTGCTGTTGAATTTACCTGTATCATTTGTTATTTAGGAGCAGCATCTCAGCTCTGTGCTACCATGCAGACATGGGCAGGCATGGTTCAATTGGTAGCTCGGCATCATTGGCTATAAAGTATAACTCTGGGCTTTGTGTGACAGCTTTAATCAACTTCTGCCTCAAGGTCACCCTTGGCTTCTGAGTTATGGGAGTACCAAAACCTGCTGTGATCTATTTTGATGAAGGTAAGTCACTCCATGTTTTCTGGCAGTTTGACTGTTCTGTGATCTGTAACTACACTGCTCCTAGTACTAAAAATATGCTCCGGACAAATATGTGTGGATGGACAGCTCAAATAATAGCAATCCATCTTAGCAGATGGCATTAGTTCTTCTATTGTTTCCTTCAGCTGACTTCTCCCTTCATAAAAAGAGAGGCTCAATTACTCCCTTAGGAGATTCAGAACAACCATCTTTGTCAGAAAAGTTTAGCTTTCTGGTTCAATACTTACATGGTTTTGGAAGTGAGAAAGGGATTTGCAAAGGTGTTTGGGCAGCTCAAGTCAGGATGAGGAGAGGGAGCTGGGTGCCCAGCAGTGCTCCAGCCACTAAGTCCAATGGCTGCAGAAATCAAAACCTCTTACTTGCTTTCTCCCTTGGGCTCCCATTTTCAGACTCACATGCAGTAGGATCAGGAGGATGACTTGCAAAGTCAGCATGTGTGCCTTAGGAATGATACGTGACTTGTGTCAGAATGATTGTCAAGTGACTGTTAAAAAAATGTAGTGGATTCTGTGGTGAAAATCTGTGGAGTGCTGTACGCAGGCAACGACTGTATCCAGATAAAACTCAAATTTACCCTATAGTTGCAGTTGTGATGTAACTGATTAACAGAACCGTTGGACAACTGATTAACAGAACCAGGACAGCTGGCACACTTACTGAACTGTTCCGTGTTGGTCAAGGAACTCTGAAGCTCATCTCTGCATAGAGGATGTGTCTGCCTGCCTGCAGGCAAGGTGGGAGATGAAGCTTCAGCCAGCCATCTGGCAGCAGGCTGCCCAGGCAAGGGGCAAAGTCGCTGTCCCTGGGGTGTTAAGAAATGTGGATGTGGCACTGAGGAACATGATTTAGTGGGCATGGTGGTGATGGGTTGACAGTTGGACCTGATGATCTTAGAGGTCTTTTCCAACCTCAGTGATTCTATGATCCAAGGCAGTGAACAGAAGCTTTGCAGGCAGGGCTTTGGGAGAGTGTCAGAAACTCCTGGCTGGCTTGTGCTGTGCATAGTATGTATGATGGGATGTGCCGGTGAACTCCCTGGGCAGGGAATCCAGGAGCTTCTGGGGGGGGTTCTCCCTGATGGCATCTGCTGTAGTCAAAGTTGCTCACCAAACTCTATGCAGGCAACCTTAAATATTCATTCAAAACTGGTTAGTAGGTTGTACATAATTTAATCAGTAGAAACAGGCCGTGGTCACAAAGGTGTACTAAAATTCTCCAGAATTCTTTGAGGAACCTTATCTGATCCAGCTGAAGGCACCTTTGCAAAGACACTTGCAGTGGAGACTCATTCCTATCGCTAGTAGGACAGCTCATGGAGACCATCCTGTTGGATTCTATCAATAAGCATTACCCT